>JAVTVY010029276.1:0-125569 GCA_036873755.1 Hanleya hanleyi
AATAATTGAAGCAGGTTTACGACTTAGGCAGCGAATTGATCATTTTCATAAAAGTAGCTTTTAACTTCAAAGAGTCCGTTTGATTCTTGTGGACAATGAGATTCGCCATGATCAACAGAAGAACATCATAAAGCTTCTCTCGCGTTTTTGCAGTACTATTGAATTGATAATGTGGAATAATAATTTTGCTAACTAATCATGCTAATGAGACGAGCGAGTGAATGTAGAATATTGTTGGTATACGTAGTCCGCCGATTTGAACTAGATCCATTCCCACCACCACCCCGATTAATGTGTGACTATGGAAGATGAGTAGTTTATAGGAAGATCCTTTTTTGGCAAAAAACTTTGTAGCCAATCTTCTCCTCGATATACCATGTATACTCTTGGAGAAAAAAGATCAGTTTTCTGAAAACGGCTGACTTGCACGCCATTGATTAGAGATACTCTCAATCAAAGGGCAAACCTATAAATTAAAGGAGCGACTGCATCGACAGGAGCAATCAAATACTTAATTTGTAAATATTAAATGTGACAAATGTAGTTTGTTAATAGACAAATGTTTGAAAATTATTGTTTTGTCAGCCAAGATGTCATGCAAACATTGCAGAGCGCATTAATTGTTCTGTCTTCTTTGGATCAGAGGACCTCCGGCATTATCATCAAATGAATCCTTCAATCTACGAGTGCACTTCTTAGCTGGAAAAGATTGTGATATGCAGAATTCGGTCATTCTGTGAAAACTTGATTCCATGACATACATAGTTCTGTAATACATGTAAATAGACAAAATATTCTGACTAGCCTATTTTGTCAATTAACAAAATTAAAATTAAAATTAAATTAATTAAAATGTATTTTCTAATTATTCAGATGACAAAACTTAACTCCGGGCATCTGCGGAGAGAAATTCTGCTAACATTTAACACTAGCTATCTTTTCAGTTCTTGAGATAAATAACATATCCATGCCACTGTTTTTAGCCTCAGTTGACAAAGATGCTTTTCTTCTACCATGTCTACTTGTACATGTAAGTCTAAAAATGCTGTTTTCGTAAAATTAGAAGAAATAGGGTAACTTTTTATGTCCGGCATTTCCCATTAAAGTTATAATATGATTATGTTAACCAAAATCAGCTTTCTATATGACAAGGATGGAAGGCCTATACATGTATTCTGCATTACTCTTTACGTCTCATGTCTATTTATAAGTTCTTTGAACACTGAAGGGGGCCAGATATATCAAAGGAAGTTCGAAGCGGGAATGTAGAAATTGGCTTGATATAATGAAGATGACATAATATAGTGTATTAATAATGATTGTTTCTCACTAATCAGTTGTGGATACATGTAAGTAGATGTATTCAATGTATATAACATACATTACAATTCTGACTAGGATTGTATATGTACGTATTATAGATTTACAATCCAAAGAATATGCATCAGTATATATAAAAGGGGGTGGGGGGATTTGGTTTGATGTCACACTTCAGGTTGTTTTACTCATATGGTGACAGTCAGTTTGGATGGTGGAGGAAGCTGGAGTACTCGGAGAGAACCACCACCCATCGGCAAGTAACTGACAAACTTTCGCACATGCACCAGCTGGGCTCGAACCCGTGCCGGTTCAGTGGTGTGAGGCTAGCGATCACCACTGAAACACCTTAGACCACTCGGTCTGTATATATATAAATAAAAGACTTACACTTTGTCCCTCATATAACACAGTTTATTATAAGGCTGATTTAAGTGTAGTGCTATCACTATAATGTTCCCCAATACAATCCCTAGTGCATTATGAAGACTCCCTATAGTGCAACCCACTTGCAGTGTGGTCAATGTTTTGTCTCCCAACTTGTGTTATAATTAAATTATGAGGGACAAGTGGATACCACAATACATACAATAATAGGCAAGAAAGAAAGAAAAGGGTTTAGATTTCAGTCCATAATCATATCCCTTCATATACATGCATGCAGTGTAACAAGACAATAGTAAGTCAGAACACATACAATTCGATGTGTTTGTAGTTCAAACTGTCCATTCCTCGTATTATTGTTTCCAATAAAGAAATCAACACTTTCTCAGCTGAAGAAATACACAAAATTGTGGCTCACAAATCTTGGAGACGAAACGAAATATGGGGAAACGTCCAGATCAGCACATTCAATATGCTTACATGATATCTAACAGAGGTTGTAGAAGTACAGCGCTACTATAATGTAGTATTCAGTATATCCCGGTTAATATGTGCCATCTATTGATGATAAAAAGATATGATATATCCACCAAGCTGAAGAAGATGTCCAATATTGTGTATATACATGCAGATAGATTATGTACAGATCCAAGTAATGGCATGATCATTCTGTCATGTTTTTTTTTAGTGAAAATCCATCCCAATCCAACCTCTGTCTTGATCATTCTGAACATCTGTGTGATAGATGACAGGATTTCAGTCCCAGTTCCAATCATCTTCTTCCTGTAGATTATAATAATACACCATTATACATGATATACAGTCACACAGTTTTAAGGTGAGTGATCACTGTCGTTCTCACTCTCCAAACTTTTTATTCGGGAGAGCTTTCGACCAATCTCCTGGAAATCAGAAAAGCAATGATTAAGTGATATGAGAAAGATGTGATCACTTCCACATTACTCAGGCAAAACCCAATCCAGGAGAGGGATCAGCAGCTCTGACAGATGTTACACACACGAGAGACTGTAATTATGGGAATCCAGACAATCTCACAATTCTGACAAATGGGAATCTAGTTATTATTCTTACATATTCTGCTTCAGCTAAAACAATCTAATTGGATTCCCATGATTTCAACATGCTGGAATGGTACGAGAATGGGGATCGCCAGCCACACTAGGCGGCGCTAGTGCTCCAACTTACCACCATTAATTCCCATGGATAAGCACGCTCTGGCTAGTCAGACATAGGTAAATTATCACCATTAATTCCCAGGGATAAGCAAGCCCTGGCTGGCTAGTTAGGCATAGGTGATTGATCACCATTCATGCCATAGAAGTTATCTCCATTCAAGTTTTTAGTGCACATCACCACAGAACGGCTAGTTTCTCCATCATGTCCAGGGCTACATTAATATCTCTAAAGAGAGGACCATGATTATAGGAGGACCTGCCTGCAGTGATGTCATGTGTAGGACTCACCATATCAAGGTCAGCCAGTTCTAAAGGGGTCTTGTATTTCTTGGCAGCCTCCTCAGCAGCCCGAATGTCCTCTTCTGTCAATTCAATGTTGAAATCCTCCACCCAATCCTCATCCGTGGCGTCCCCGCTACTCGGATCTGTAACAGGTGTTAATGTGACATTGAGTGGAGATGCCAGAAGCCCTCCGTTAAACAAGCGTTTAATACACTAGCACAGCTGGTACATGTATACTAACCTTTGGTCTCCATTTGCCACCTCAAAGAGTGGAACTGAAACCACAGAGACCTAACCTTCATGAGTTATGCCCCTTGAATTAATTACATTCCCCCACTGCTTCAACCAGTCAGAGCCTTAAACCCTTTTCATTCCATTTCTCTCAAATTGCCGCCAAGCATGCATAATTAGCATTTCATGACACAAAGACGCTATATTCTTAAGCGGAAGCACATGGCTCATAGAGACACATCACAACCATCGGCAAGCATGAGATGAAATGAACAAGCTCCTAACAACTCCCAAACTTTTAGTCAAAGATAATTTGATTGACAATGATTGACATGCCTGATGTGAAGCTTGACTTGAAGTCAAGGGCATGTACTTTCATCATGTACCTTGTACCTTGACATCATAATAAATTGAGTTCAATTTTGTTCCATCATGCACATTAGCTCGGTCAGATAGGAACTCTCCAATGCAGGGTCAGACAAGTGCATTCATTCAAGTATATATATGTAGAATTTACCTTTTGTGTTATTACTGGATTCGGAAACGGGGGAGGCAGACCCTGATCCAACCACCACCATATCCCCCTTCTCACGAGTCTTCAGTTCCTTCAAAACCTTGTCGTCAGCTTTCTCCTCACCGTTACTGGTCTCTGTAGGAATCACAGCCTGTGCCTGGGTCTCGATGTCCATAATGCTGATCACAGGCTTTTCTTCAACAGCAGAAACCGTTTCCTCACTCGACACTGCAGTGTCTTCAGAATTATCACTTTTCTTAAGAGGAACTATGTCGTTTGTACGAGTCGGTAACTGCTCTGTCTCAGGACCATCACCTGCAGTTTCGATGACCATTTCAACACAAGGCTTGGCATCATTAGTGACTTGGGCTTCGAGATGAGATAGATTTTTGATAGGAGCCTGTGAGGCTTTAATAATCAATGTCGGTGAGGGACTATGTGAATTTTGTACACTATCACTTGACTGACCTGCCTTTTCTACAGCTCCAGGTGTGTTGTCTGGGTTCCTGTCCATGTATATTGTCTCGTCTAGTCTTATCACACCGATGTTTTTAACAACTGTATCGGCGGTATTTACTTTCCCAGGTGGTGAGTCTCTACTTTTTCCTGTAGAATGGTCCTGTTTAATAGGCTGTGAGTCTGTTACATACTTTACTCTTACAGGCGATAGCTTGGTCGTCATGTCTGATTGATCAGATTCCATATTGTCTTTTTCAGGCGAGAGTCGAGATGCCAGACCTGATTTTGTTGGACTTTCATTTCTGCGGGCAGGTCTATCTTCCGAATCACTCAAGTCTTCTTCTGAAGAAGAGTTAATATTGATGAAAATATTTTATTATAATATAAAAATTAGAGTATGATTTCAACATAAAATTAAACAGCAGATCAGAATCTTTGAATTACAATGTAGTTATGGGAGGTATGATTTGCAATCACTGACCATGTGTCTTCACAATGAGATGAGAAACATAATTTTGCTCACAGTGACAATATCAGAAGAATGTATAGAGAGTATAGTCCAGAAAAGGTTTCATCAAACATAAACTACAAAATGCATGGAGAACCCACCAAATGTGTTTAAATCTTCAGGCCTCAAATCTGACCTCAAACTTTTGGCAACCAGCTGGGCTAAATAAGTGAAGATCAACAGACAACTAGCCCAGTATATTCACCAACAAACTTGACCGTGTGTTGTTGTTGTTGCCTGGTGCTGTCAAACCACCCGGGATTATCAAATTCTAACAAATTCGTGATAAAATACCCCAACTCCATTTTGGCCAAGAGGTAACAAGAGTCCAATGTTAATATACACTGGTCAGCACATTGGACAGCCAAGGGACTAACTTAGAAGTTATAAATTATAACCTCTACAAAACGAAAATCTTCACTGTTCACACAATAATGATAATGACCAGTAGTGAAGTCACAGAGTGTAATGATCTCTGTTAATCCATCTCTGTCCATTACAATACTCTGTATAACAACCTTCATGCCTTCAAGTGTATGTGGTACATTAATAAAACTTACATAAACATGATGTTTTAACCGAGCTACATGTAACACTTATACATGTACTTAGCTTATATTCTTGCATCCCAGATTTTCCCCTCAATTATGTATAATTTTCCTAGAAAGTCAAGATATTGAGGTTGATTAAGGAGGTATCACGCAAGACCACAATCGATTTTGAAGAGCTGCACTCGTTTTGGCCCTTATAAAGTACTCTGCAGATGACAAGTTGATGTTTAGGCCATTGTCACTCTTCAAATTGGGAATATCAGCATATTCAAATTTTGGTGACAATACTCAATATATAATTAGAAGAGAGATATGCAAACGTTACTTCGATAAACCTGGAGCCATCGTAGGGTACGTATAGGCTACCTGGCATGGCTCCAGGTTTATTGCGGTAACGTATGCAGGTTTCTCTTCCAATTAGACTATACTCAATATTTCATGGAAGTTTCTTAATTGCCATGCATACGAGGTATGCCTGAATTCTGTACTAGAATTTATAGATAAGACATCAGTATTGTCAAATATTTCCAAGGGTTCAGGATGCAGTGACCTATTGCTCTCAATTTATGTCTCATGTATACCATGATTTCTTGATATTTTTTTGGGGTCGATGACTTTGATCTTAGACCATCTGACCTCAAAATGAATAGGGTTCCTTTTTGCCTCTGTGAGTAAAGTATAATTAAAGTTTGGTACTAATCAATAGCCAGACAACAGAAGTTAACAGATTGACGGACAGACAGAAAATTCAATAGGGTTCTCATCTGTCAGGGTTTGACATATTCCTCAAATGTCATAATCTTAACAATTTCTGATGGTTTCCTGGTTTTTATCAGTGGAACAGTAATATCAAGGTAATGGGGAGTCTTCCAAAGATTAGTTCTTTGTCCAATGTGTTGCAGCTTGAAATACACACTTGGATGAGACCTCTCTGCATAAAATAATGAAAGCTCGTGTGAAACACGGGCAAAGAGCATTTCCCCAGATAATTTTGTAACACATAATTTGGTACTCACAGGGCTTTAGATCTCCGGGTGGCAATTTTTTTTAGGATGGGACAGAGGGTGGGGCACATACCCCTGGAGGATGAGCAATCAGGAATCATCCCTGGTAGAAGTGCCTCTGAGAAGGGATTTCTTCATCAATGGTCGAAACCCAGTGCGAGGCAACACCAACTTTATTTTGCGTTTCATGGGCCCACCGACATTAAAAAATCGAATAAAAATTAAACATTTCAAATTGCCACTTCTATATTTCCTACAAAAGTTTGAACATAAAGATTTTAACCCCCTTTTTATTCCTGATTGTATGAATTAGGCTGTTGTATTCTATCTGAAACAATGCCAGCAAATAAAAATGCCAAACAACAAAAAACACATACCTTTCACTATAATTTTTCACTGTAAGTCAGCGAATTGTTGTTGTTGTAAAATGGGCATTAACGACATTCAATGTACATGTGTAAATTGGGAACCTTCACTGGCTGTGTGATCTATCACTCTGTCTTGGTACCGGGTACTCATATTTCGACAGTGATGCAGTATGTCATGATCAGAGCTAGGAAATGGAGGGTGTTTCAACAGCTCAGCCGATACAGCATGGTTTAAGTTACTGTTGAAGCATGAGGCTGTTGGAACACATGCAAAATTCGCTAAATTGTTCTGGAAGAAAAACCACAGCCACAACAAAATGATGACAATGTTAGATTTGAAGTGTATGTTGGCAGTTAACATGTGACTTAACATACAGTTTTTGACCTTGAGAAAATAGATCAATGTCAGTCATTTTCATAGACTCCAGGTCCATCATCAGTTGCATATGTGGTATCAATTTAGAGGGAGGGAGGAAGGGAGGGAATTTGGCTTAATGTCACACTCAAGTTTGTTTCACTCATATGGTGACAGTCAGTTTGGTTGGTGGAAAAAGCTGGAGTACCCGGAGAGAACCACCGCCCTTCGGTAAGTAACTCAGACTTTCACACATGGACCAGCTGGGCTCGAACCCGTGCCGGTTCAGCGGTGTGAGGCTAGCAGTCACCAGCGAAGCGCCTTAGACCACTCGGCCACTGAGGGCCCCGGTATCAATTTAGAATGCCTAGTTATATTTCATGTTATATCATAATATACAGTATATAACCCGAGAAAATAGATTCAGTCAACTGGGATAGGCTTCTAGTCAGTCACCAATTGCACAAGTATTATAAATTTGGAGAGCCTGTCTTCACTCCTTTAAAAATTATTGCTAATGCTAAATTTGACCTCGATAAAACAGGTGAAGGTCAGTCAATTTCATTAGGCTTCTGATCCATCGCCAGCTGCATGTGTGGTATGACAAGAAAGATGGGCAGACAGAGACAGACAAACAGATCACACGGAAAATTCAGTTCATTTTGGGGCATCATTACACACCATCTTCAAAGTCTAAATATTCTGTCAAAATGCACAAGAAGACACCATTTTACTTCAATTATAGAGAAGAAAAGCAACTCCGAGTAGGAATCACAATTTTATTCCGTATATTTCGCTATTAGTTATAGGATCTTCAGCCGTGAACAAAGTTACAAACAGCTTCATACGCACAGTATATATACAAGGCATAATGTGATCTTAGCCAGTACACAATTATGAATAGGTAAGCCAGTAAATTATATCAGGTTGGACCGATATTAAAATGCTGTCATTTTCAGAAATTGTTAAATCTTAAGCGATAACCTGACAGTGATCTACAAATGGTGTGATTCAGGTGATACAATACACACTCTACAAATGTTGTAACTCGCATGGGAATATACTACAATTATGAAACATGCGAGTTACAACATTTGTAGGTTTTCATCAATTCTGATGTGGATTGCCAAGTAAATTATACCTATATTCTTAAAATGACAGTCCTTATCCAAACTTCATGACATCTGGCAGATGACCTGTAGAAATATTCAATGTAGGTAAATACCCACTATATCACAATACTTTATTCATTTGTGTACAGTTTACTTAGTTCTTACCAAATAAGCAGATTATGTATTGTTTTCATCAATTACAGTGTGTATTGTATCACCTGAATCACAGCATTTGTAGGTCGCTGGCAGGTTAATTTCTGAAAATGACAGCATTTTAATATCCGTCCAAACTGACTGACATAATTTACTGACTCACCTATTCATAATTGTGTATTGGCTAAGATCACATTATGCATTGTATATATACTGTGCGTATGGAGCTGTTTGTAACTTTGTTCACTGCTGAAGATGCTAAAACTAATAGCGAAATATACAGAATGAAATTGTCATCCCTAGCTACTTGGAGTTGCTTTTCTTCTCTGTTATTGGAAAATCATCGGTGGTTCCAATGGATTACTTCAAATCAATTAGATCATGTAAAAATTTCCCAGGTAGGATGTGCCATAGTTATGTAGAAGTTCCACTTCAAAAATCTTTCTACTTTTTCAGTTAAAAAAATAATTATCAACATTTGTAACTATGCTGTAAAAATGCAACGGTATGTGCAATTTCACATCTCGATTTTCAAATAAATTCTGGGGATCTCCACATAAAACAAAAAAATGAGCATTTACTGAGTGATAATTTGTTATTTTATTCATTGAAAATTGACCAGAATGCATCCCCAGACATCTGGAAGCCCAGAGTTCACAACCACTGGAGGCTATGTAATTGGAAACAGGAAGAAATTATTATATCAGTAATGGAGAGAGAAATAGCACTGATTCTGGAATGAAGTGTTTACTTTGTTGATACAAACAATCTAGTAGTCCACTTATAACTGCATTATGCAATAAGTCAAACATTTAACGGTTTTATCACCTGAATGATCAACATACAGGCCTACATTATGAGACTTGAAAGGTGAAGCGGAATATCAGTGTCACAGTATGACTATAGTTTGACCAGAATGGCCTGACTTCAAGTTCACCTGAATCCTTGCAATTTTCTATACTGACCATATTGATGGTAGCATATCTTCTCTGACTGCATTTTCGTTATGTGTGTAAGCAGGGGTTGATGTAGCCTAGATTTAGATATATTTAGCAGACTATGCTGTATGCCACATGTATATGCCAGCGCTAACAGCACCAATGTCCTTTCGATCCATTTTTAAACCATAATGTTAATAAAATAAGTAATTGTAAAAATGAACGTATAATGAGATATAAATAAGCATTATGTTGATGGGCTGCAAATCCGTATGGGAGGTGGCCCTTCAATTTCAATTCAAAAAAAAACAAAAACAACCTTTCAGTCCTTTCAAATCCTTTGTCTGTCGGACAATAAAATTCACGAAATGCCCATAAATTGTGCGATATAAGTTTACTGTCTATAGTGCCACCCAATGATGAACAATATCACGAAACTACATGATGAAGCAAAATCCTCAGATGTGGCCTCAGGAATGTAGATATTGGACTCAAGTCATGTAAATTTCACGTATTACAAAAAAATGGTCATTTGGCTTACAAGAGATGTGAATTATAACACTGGGAAAGTTATATTCATGTTCAGCACACTCGAATTACTTTTCCCTGATTCAAAGAAGTAAATTTCCATTTTTGTGAAAAAAATCTTATTTTGAGATGCAAAAATGCGCCTCCATGATTTCGCCAACACCACCAAAATCTTGTCAGCTCTTTGCCTATCTCGCAAGATCATTATACTCAAATTTCATGAAAATCAAACATGTTGTTTAGAAGATATGATGTTACACATGTTTACCTGCATTCATGTCTATAGCGCCACCTAGTAACAACCAAATACCACGAAAAACAAGCAGGTGAAATCTAAAGCCCTAGGGAGATTGCACATAAAAGTTCAATGGAAAAAACTTTAATCATGATAATGGTTATGGAGGTTTTGACGTTAAGTCAGATAATTGAGATTTTTCATTTAAATAGCAATTTGGCTCGCACCAAAATAAAATTATCATGTCAGCAATCCTACATTTATGCTTGGCAACATAGAATAGAAGAATCTTTAAATATTTCTCCAAGCGAATGGCAAATTTTTATTTCACAAAAACCTTCTTTTTTTGAAATGCGAAAAATGTGCCTTAAAAATTACGCCAGCTACACCACAACCTTTTCAGCACATTGCCTATCCTTCAAGACCATTGTGATAAAATTTCATATAAATCAAACAAGTCGTTCAGACGAAATCGTCACAGAAAGGTTTACCTATGCTCTGACTACAACGCCACCTAGTGGTGAGCATCAGCTATCGAAACACAACCAGGCAAATTTCCCAGGCCTAAGGAGATAGCACACAAAGTCTGACCCGAAAATATTTAACGGTTTCAGAGATATCCACGTTTAAAGTCGCGGCGGCGGCGGCGCCGGATCCATTCTCATGAAAACATAAGAGCATCCACTTTGTGGAAATGCTCTAATTTCATATTATGTACGTGATGATTGGCTTGACATTCTTCCAACTCTCTCCACAAACCAATGAACATCCCCGATTTCTTTCTCAAAATTGGAATTGACCAATCAAATGGACTAAAACTGGCAGATCCCCAGATACACTTGATAAATCAATTGGTGTAACATATGATGAATAGAAAACTGCATCAGTCATGTCGGTCAATCCTCTAATAATTCAATCACTCTATGTCTATCAATTTTCAATCCTCCCAAATTTGGTGGACAAAATTCTAATAACTTTGATCACCCTCTACAATTAAACAAAGAATGGATTATCAACAAGATTTTGGATCATTTTGTCATCTTTATCCCCCCCCCCCTCCCCAATCTTATGGTGGGAAATTTCAGTTCATTCGATTGACATTAACATGAATTACTGTGTGGTATTCTCAAGGGTGAGTGAGTGAGTGAATAGAATTTAATGTCGCTTTGGACAATATTTCAGCTATATCACGACGAATCAACTAAGCCCACCCAGCCAAGTTGCATTCCTGCTACTTCAAAGAAGAAATCTTTGAAGCAGCATGGAACCAGACACCCTCCATCCACCCTATAATACTGAGGACAGCACACAAGACAGAGACAAATGACTTATGTACAACACTATGATATTTATCTCACCATCATCCCAGGTAAATGAGTCATCACGTGTTTGTTCTGCTCGTCTCATCAGAGCCACCTTCCTTGCCTCATCCAGTTGGAGTTGGTGAACTTTGTAAAAATAACGAGCCCAAAAGTCTGCATGGGACACTTCAGAAGGCACCTAAAGTGTGAGAGGTGTAAAAGTCATTAAAATGCTGCAACCGACATTCAACAATTGCTCTAAGAATTCCATCGCCATGCAGAAGTAAACAATAACACCTTAAATATTCATATACCCGGATTTACTTGCCCCAAACTCTTCACATTGTATTCAATCCTAAATTCTACAATTTCATGGAAACACATAATTCTCCATGTGTTAACCAATGATGTATTTTGCGTGATATCATGGCTGGAAATAAGCAGAAATCTGTTGTTCAGGTTACTGGGAGGTTGCTGAGAAGCCTATTGTCCAGGTTACAGGGAAGTTGCTGAGAAACTTATTGTTCAGGATACTGGGACGTTGCTGAGAAATCTATTGTTCAGGTTACTGGGAGGTTGCTGAGAAACCTATTGTTCAGGGGGTACTGGGAGGTTGCTGTGGAACTTATTGTTCAGACAGGTTGCTGAGAAACCTATTGTTCAGGTTACTGGGAGGTTGCTGAGAAACCTATTGTTCAGGTTACTGGGAGGTTGCTGTGGAACTTATTGTTCAGACAGGTTGCTGAGAAACCTATCGAGTGAGTGAATATGATTACATCTAACATCATTTTCAACTATATTTCAGTCCTATCTCAACATTGGCAGCACTGGGCTGGTGGAACAGCCATCAGTTTAATATTATCCATCTTGAATTTTGTTATTTCCGGATTGTAATCATAAATTTTCAGCTATGTAATATCAAACTTAAGTGTTTGCCATTTGCAGTAAATTGTATTTGATAATGACATCTGATAATGACAAACAAAAACAGAAGTGTGCATTTCAAAGCAACGTTGTACATGTAACTTCTGCTCTCACTGAAATGTGGAGATTCATCCAAGGGACAAATCCTGTGAATATATGTCAGAGGCTTTCTGAGAAGGATATTAGGTGGAAATAAACCTACACAGAAGGACAATCAAAATCTGATATTCTGGACACAATGGCAATAATATTGAGAGTGGTTAGTATTTGATACAAACACCCAGGTTATGCTATATTGCTGCATGGTGTGTGAACATACAATGTACAACAAAAACATCAACTTTACATGCAAAAACAACGATGAATACGACTGGTTTCCAAACAGAAATCTCTGGATTAATGTCTGCTAATGTTCAGTCAGGAAGTTCATACAATGATCCAAAATCCTGTAAATATTCCATTACCATATTTCTTTTATATTTTCGAGCGAAAATCGGCCTTCAATGTTCAAACACATTCAGTGGAAAAACAGCCTGTTCGAAAAAATAAGAGGACAAAAAATCCCATCCAGATCTCGGCGACGATGTCGGCCCGACTATACGTTTTGTTGTTGTTTCACAATGTGAACGAGGGGGGAGTATATGTAGTATGGTTTAACGTCGTTTTCAACTTTGTTCTAATCATATCACAACGGTGCCTACATGTGCCAGAACACTAGAGTGCTCACAGTTCCTATTATCCTGGACACTAATCAGCCCAGCCAGTACAGCACCCGGTCACCCATCCAAGTATTGACCGAGCTTAACGTTGCTTAACTTCAGTGATCTGACGAGAACCGGTGTGTCCAACGCTACAAGCCGTAACGAAGTCTGAAGTAGGATTTATTCGGCAACTTCTGAACTGACAAATAGTTTTGATAAAAATACTCCTGTATTAAAGTTAAGAAAACTTTTTTTTGTTTCATATTGAAGGGTCATATGAAGCTCGGACTACATGTGGTACTAACTGCATGCCAAAGTCGGTAACCAGTCTATGCAAGAGGCGGCTCTTCAAGCAATGACTAGCTCTGCAGGGTCAAAGTTTGCAGAGTTGAAGAGGTCACTTTCCTATTTCCAGGAACTACGGTGACTCCTTTTTTTTCTTCATAATCCTCTTAATTAATGCAGAGATGATAACTGAACGTGTTATAAGCCTCACCGATTCCAGTCAGGGAATTAAGGACGTCTTTTGTTCCAGGCCAAGCGTTCAAAGCACCCGGGTATACAATTTTTCAGAGGTCAACATTTTTTTCCTACCTCGCACCACGTGGCGCTATTCGCTCAGAGTAAAAATAAACGTCCAAAAATAAAGAAATACTTACACAAATTACAATCAGTAAATTTTGTAAACATAATTTTATTAACTATACGGGTTTCTAAGCCATTTTGTCACCCATTCAACTTTATTCACAGGCATACTTTTGCAATCATTCATTATTTCTGGTAAATTGAAAGCGTTTTTTTAGTGTTCGAAATTAGAAGACAAATGTTGAGAGTTTGATCAATGTTCGAAATATTTAGAAGTGATTTTAGCTTTTTGAGATCAAAAAAAAATCACTTGTTCAAAAAAAATTAGTGTTTGAAAAAAAGCAAATACGGTATTTCTTCATTACTTTAATGATTTTAGAGGGTGATGAATTTTTTGATAATTACAATGTATCATAATTTAATTTTTGTCCACAAAATTGGGGGTGATTGAATTTAAATAGTGTGATTGAATTACTTGTATTAGAGAACTTTCAGTACCAGTATCCAGGTAGGCCAATTTTCCTTCTCTTTTGTTTCATAATGTCTTATCTTACCAGCTTGGTGTATAGGGCTCGCACTTCCACTCTGCTGACCAACATTTCCGATATATCTCCTTTCTTGGCATCCAGGTCAAAGATGGCCCGCCACTGTTTGTAATGTTCAGGGGAACCCGAGGGCCCCTTACAATAGGTGCCTGGGTCCAACTGTATGGCTACCAGACGAGCCTACAGAGGAAGTAGGAACAACACTTCTCATTATGTTAACTTACATATTAATATATGGGTGAATGAGTGAGTTAGGGTTTAACGTCGCGTTCAGCGTTATTTCGACCATATAGCGATGATATAACTAACTACTATATGATTAGCTGGACATATGCGACTATCTATGTACAGTCATCATGTAGAGGAAATTAATCTTCTCCTCGTGGCAACAGACATGGTAAAAATGCATGCTGCTCACCCACTTGGGGGCTTATTATTTATCAGGGCCATTAAAAACAGGATTTTAATATCAAAATTATGTTATAACAATAGGGCTTGGGTGGGTAGAGGAGGCTCCCAGAAGCACCAAGTTCCGAAGATGTACGAAATACCTTGAAATGGGTCAGATATGTGTAGAGAATCAAAATTCCTCCCCTCCCCCACCTCCACAATATTTACATGTAAGTATTTAACTCTATGCCCCATGGAGGCTTACTACCATTGCCCCATGGTGACGCCATTCGACGCCCCTTTCTAGTCCATGATGACGCCATTTGACGCCTTATGTAATAAAGAAAGGGGCGTCAAATGGCATCATCATGGGGCAAAGAGTTAAGTCGCTCTGTGCTACTGGGCATGCCCACAAACATATTTCACCTATTTGCCTAGATTTGCCTACTCTGTTGAATTCCAAAACACTTGCCAGTTAATATACTGATTATCAAAAACGTAAGTTCAAGGAGCCACAAATGGAGTGAATGAACACTGGGAAGTTAAAATCAAATGTTAACAATAGATTCTGTTTATGGAATTCGCATGACTGCTGTAACAGCAGCCTTGTAAAATTATTAAGTAGGAATGGTGTTCTCTGGCTGATGATGAATTGGGGCAAATGTTGTGAGCTATGAAACACCAGTGAGTTCTATCTCATTGAATTACAATACTTTCATTGATGAATAGTCGTATCCTGATATTGTATTTTAATGAGATAGATGGGATTTATATGATCCCCTTTGCCATCTGCTGGAGAACCCTATTGTTGGTTTCTATGTGCTTCAACCAGAATAATGATGATTTACCTTTCCTCGGTCATAGAACGGTTCCCCGCCAGGCTGTATTGTTATCCTCTCCTCTTGCCCATCATCTGGGGGAATAGTGAATGCTCGAGTTATTCCATCCAGGAAGGAGCTTATGCCGGACTTCACTCGAGATTTTGCAGCCTCTGTATTCTCTGGCTGAACATGTTGGAAAACATTTAAAACATATTTAGGGGAATGTAATTCATCAAACTGTAAGCATCAGATATACTGTCATGTTGATCCACTGACAGAAGTGGTATCATGCAAGCCGGCCTCGATTTAAAAAGGGCTGATGGTAACCTCTCAACAGGTTACCATGAAATCTACACTGGTAACCTATGGCAACCTGGTAACCTATGGGGAACCAGTCTAGGCCAAGCTTTTTTGGAACAGAACAGAGGATGATACAGGTGCAGTGAGGTATCAATCCTCAGATGACAAATGAAAGTTCTATTATCTTCCGCAGTCGGCCGTTTTTTTGATTAAATGGATTAACACAACAAACTCTGAGCCTCAAATTCCATGTAAACGTGATTTAGTGCATGAGCTTTTTGACCTTCTTGTCAGGGAATTTATCAAGTGAACATAGAATAATGTAATTTGAAATTTATAATATACAAATGTCGAATATATATTGATAATTTTGAAGTCCCATAGAATTTGTTGTTGATACAGTCCCCTAAATTTATCACTTGATAAAAGCCCCATGCAAGAGGGTCGAAAGTTTGAGTGCATTAAATTGTGTTCACATGGAGAAGCTAGAGTTAATAGTATTATTTAAGATCCCACATACGAGTTTAAAGTAATTATATTGATGTCATGTTATTTGAAGAATGTTTGCAGAATTTCGCTCTACAGTAGATGAAGTTAAGTTTTGCCGTCTGAATAATTAGAAGAAATAGGGTAGATGAAGAAAATCAATGAAGTTCAACTCCTGGTAACTTTGTCAAACTTCAGTATTTCATCTCAAGAATAAGATATGCACATCACCAAACCCAATTGAACATGTGTACAAAGTTTCAAAAGCATCCAGTGAAAACTATCATGGGAATGGTTGATTACACCAGAACAGGGTCTATATACTGAAATAGATGCAGAAAATCGGCAGGTCCAAAACGTCATAAATATGACAAAAATTAATATTTCATCTCATAAATATGACATGCACATCTTCAAACCATGTTAAACATGTCTACAATGTTTAAACAACATCCAGTGAAAACTGTGAGACTAGCTCATTACACCAGATCATGGTCAATATACAGAATTAGATGCAAAAAATGGAAAAGTCCAAAATATCATAAATTTGACAAAAATTAATACTCCATCTTTCATTTCACAAAAAAACAGGTGCACATCTTCGAAGCATGTTTAATAATCCTGCAAAGTTTCGAGAACATCCACTCCAAACTCTTGGACTAGTTGCTTAATGGTGTTTTGTATTGATGGTGAAAATGGCAAAGTCCAAAACATCATAAATTTGACAATAAATAATAGCAGGTGCACATCTTCGAAGCATGTTTAATAATCCTGCAAAGTTTCAGGAACATCCACTTAGAACTCTAGCACTAGTCGATTATTCAATTCACGTGCGACAGACGACAGACAGACAGACAGACAGAAAACACTTAATGCCTCCCAGCTACTCTGCAGCGAAGGCATACAGAAGTAACATGATCCGGTTTCAGAGCTACCTTTATTGTTTCTTTGATGGTACCACTGGTAGTAGCCACTGCCTTGCTGGTATCTGTTTGTACAGTACATGTGAACTCACTCAGGTCCTTCTTCATCTGCTCCAGGGCTGCTGTAGACTGGATAGAACAAGGACCAAGCAAACACAGACAAATAGATGGGTATCATGAATTTTGTGTAAAAGAACCATTTCAATACCATTCAATAATAGGGCATTTAGCTGATCAGCTGCAGGTTCGTATAATGTCACTTTATCCTGTTTTTTAACTCTATAGAATGTTTTGAACTGGTGATAACGAACATCATTTTATACATCTTACTACATTTTCTCAGTATTCAAAGAAAGTGACATTGAGTTCAGAATAATTTATAATTTTGCAAATATAACATGAAAATATGCCAGCGATCACCAGTTCAAAACAATCTCCTGGGTTAAAATATAGGGTAAAGTGAAATTATACAAACCAGTAGCTAATCAACGGAAGTCACAGGTCACTGCACAGACAGGCTCTTCTTGTTTCCTCAATAATGTGCAAAAGATGGATTGAAAACGAATTAATGGCCTGGTACAGGGTACGAATTAGAAAATGTTAAGGGCAGCCAAGGGCGCCAGGGTGCGAATTACACCCAAGGGCATGCACAAGCCAATGGCTTTGTATGCCCTCCCTGTTTGCCTTGGTCATGTTGGTGCCCCTTTGCAAATTCTAGGTAATTAGATGCCAGCAAGGCCAAAGTGGCCTTGAAATGGCTGCTCTTAACATTTTCTAATTTGTACCCTGCTGGTATTAATGAATTATTGGCCTAGTATTTTCACGACTACATATTATTACATATGAAAGCAGTGGCATTACATGTAACTATTAAATAGAATTTGTTCACAACAAGGTTTTTCTTGAATCACTGCTGAATCCCTTGTATAAAGTGTTGTCGTTCAATCTAGATCATGCCTGATTAACTCTATGCAACATGGAGGCTTACTACCATCAATTGCCCCATGGTGATGCTGCTTTACACCGTTTCTAGTCCATGATGATGCTATTTGAAGCCTCATGTAATAAATTAATTAAAAACCTCACTCAATAATATTTTATTTCAGGAAATATTAAACAAGATAAAAGTATTGTCAGTGTGAGTGTGAAAGTAATAAAACAAATTAATAAATCTTTGACCCCAGTCCATCAATAGATTTGCATCTGACAATTTACAGGTGATCACCGAAAAGGACTATGAGGCAGCCTAGAAAAGCCTGTATGGTTTAGAAAGGGGCATCAAATGGCGTCATCATGGGCAAAGAGTTAAAGAGAACAAATGGGGCAAAGAGTTAAAGAGAACAAGGTGTCACACCTTTTCTTTGGCAGCCTGTAGCCAGGGGTTCTCTTTAGCTGTTTGGATCCAACTGCCCCACCATCCTCCCTCAGATGGATCATCTGTGTTCCTGTCCATCAAAACAATCATATCACCAGATAAGGTAAACGAAAACAACAAAATGTTTGACAAATTACAGAAATTGGATTGGATTATATATTCAGCATCTGTGTTGAAATTAAAGGATTTTAATCAATATTTTTTTTTCTCTGGAATATGTGTCAGAAGAGTTAGTACTTAATTAAGAAATTGTTTAAAATTTTTTCCTTGTCCCCTGGGGGCGTATTTAAGCCTTTTTAATTAAAGATCCGTAGCTCAATTTCCGCCAGTTAACTCGTTGATGAGCTTAGGCGTCACGTGACCTTGTGACGTCAGACATGCGACCGTCTCCTGCGGACAGCTGTCGGCGCTATATATTAAGCTGTCACTGTGGATTTGCGATTACTCCATCGCGTATATCGCTGTATAATTAATCGAAAACGATTCGAAACCATGGAGGAATATGCCAGTGATGATGATCTATATACAGACCACATAAATGGACATCTTGACGTTCTGTCGTATCAGTTTGAACCCGCAGGTACTTTGTTATTGTGCCATACAATGGGCCCATATAATATCATCTATTTACATTGCACGAAGCTACGGAGAGATATTCACTGCCCATAGACAATACTCTCTAAAATAATTAGATTGAAAATTCAATCTATCAGATTAAATTTTCTGTCTACAACAGATCAATGTCATCGTTTTCAATCTACATGTATTAGATTGAATATTTTCAATCCGATAAAAGATTGGTCACTAATTTCAATCTGATAGATTGAATTTCAGTCTAATTATTTTAGAGAGTATGGCTAGACGGAAACTGGAGAAGGCAAAAAACAGCTGTCAAATTTCTCGTTTTCTCAAACACAAATAATATAATCTTGTGCACAGAAGGACGAAAGAAACTTTTCGGGATGATGGCTTCATACTACTACAGGCAAATAAAGCCGCAGCTGCGAGTTTCTTTGAGATGGCTAAAAACGCACATCCTCTATTGAAATTCAGGTATGAAATATCTGAAAACGAGGCAAATTATCTAGACGTTGCCGTTTTCAAGGGGAAAAGATATTCGACTGACTCAATACTTGATGTGCAATGCTAAACAAAGCCAACTGAAACCTACAAATGCCTACACAGTTAACCAGCACATTACGGGAGAATTGAAAATATATATACGAAAATGCAATAATACTGCAGACTATATAGACTAGTCAGAACACTTCAAGCGAAAGCTTCAAACAGATAGGATACTCTACCTCGGAAAATTACTGACAGAAACAAATACCTCAAGAGGAACGAGGGCATACAGAATAAGTCTGTACTGAAACGATGTATGCATTGCATAACGACTTTCAATCCATACACGAGATGGCTGAAAAGGATCTTGAAGAAATACTGGATCGCAAACATACATGCCGTCAAGCTTTACCAGCCAGCCACAATTATGCTATAGGCTGGGTAAAAGCATCAGTGAAATACTGAAAACGTAAAACATCTGACCATAACGGTCAATGCGTAGGCTCCCTGATGAGGGTTTCGCTGGTCAGAAATAAGAATTTTCGACCTAAAATAACCCGAAACTTGCACCCGCAGATACTAAACAATGAATACTAGGTATAACCTAGAGAAACAAAACGGGCAAGTAGGAGTCTGGGTTTTCACCAGTGTTATTGTAGGTGTGGCCCCCTAGGACCAGTATTTATTATACTGTAAGAGTCTGGGTTTTCACCAGTGTTATTGTAGGTGTGGCCCCCTAGGACCAGTATTTATTATAATAATTAACAAGGTGGGCTTCAAGGCACGGTGGGGTTCCTGGATCAGTAGGTCATACGCGCTGGGGATGAATATATACTGCTTATTTATTTATTGATGTCATTGTCTTGAGAACGATACCTGTATCAAAACGTCGTCCCGAATAAACTAGAAGTTGTTATCTATAAGTAATTTGTTCATTTATCTACTTCCCAACTTCTAAATG
This sequence comes from Hanleya hanleyi, assembly GCA_036873755.1. Lineage (NCBI taxonomy): Eukaryota > Metazoa > Mollusca > Polyplacophora > Lepidopleurida > Hanleyidae > Hanleya > Hanleya hanleyi. The sequence goes on from JAVTVY010029276.1 coordinate 20,513, forward strand.
CCACTAAAAGAAATCTCTTCCAGTATGTAATTCATACTAATTGCTACCTGTCATTAGCGAGCTCTCGCGCCTGTGACGTCACAGATTGGCGGCCTCGCTTTCATTCCACAAATATGCATATCTAACTGGGAGCTGAATAGAGCTGTCAAAAAGGCTTAAATATGCCCACATGGGACACAGATTTTTTTTTAAAAAAATTTATTAATTAAGTACTAATTTTCTGACACAGATTCCAGAAAAAAAAAAATATTGATTAAAATCCTTTAAGCAGACCAATGATGTAGCAGATATGTTCAAAGGAGAGTAATAGACAGCTGTGCTGAATTTGGGTTGGATGTTGGATATTGCATATTCCCAGACAAAAATTGGTTGAGCTATTTTAGTTACCCTTTTTGTTTTCTCTTCCAACTCGCTGGTTTCCAGTTCTTCAGATCATGGTCTGGATTCATTAAACTGTGTCGGACCATATGGTGGAATGGATCAAAGGAGCTTTGGGCTGGTCAGTTAATAATTATGATAAGATAATTATAAATATACCTCAACTCTTACAAAGGAAAGTCACAAGCGTTAAAAGATATTTCCCTCCAAAACACCATGTCCAAAATTGTCATTCATCGACAACAAGTTTCTCTGTTGTAATTTCCTACCTCTCTAAGTAATACTTTAGACAGAAACAATTACATTTAACGTCATGATAAGCAATATTTCAGCTATATAGTGATGATCAAATAAAGCTAATCTATTCAACATCAATCAGAAAGTGATAAACACAACATATTGAAGAACCGGTATATAACTAGGCCCATCTAGGCATATATAGAAAGGTGGTTCAGAAGATGAACACTGTGGCTTGATTGAGGGTTGGGCCAGATACCATCCATTGCAAGTGATTTTTTTTTTGCATAATCTAGATTTTATTGCACTGTACTTCCATCTGTAAATAATTATTTTGTTATTCATGGCTCACAAAAAAAATTATTTTGAACTGATTGTGATACCCGAGTATCATTTTCAGAGATTTGATGGACTGGCTGCAATAGTGGAGCTAGTACATCTATCTCAGAATATTTCAGTTATCAAATAGTATTGTTTCTGAGTTTAAGGTTAATTGATTCATTTATTTCACTATATACATCTACATATGTAACATTCCTAACACCAGTCTATGTAATGACCTAGTTCTAGCCTGACCACTTCATTCATCAGAAGTAGACCCAGCATAGATACATGTACATCCCCTAGAGCTATGGTAGGTCAGCTCCTTACACATGTTGCCTTTTGAGCTTAGACCAATCTTTGGAAGAGTGGCCATAGCAGGCTTCCATACTTCAGTGCGTATTAATTTGATATCTTGACGAAAAACAATTAACAGAGTATTATTTTATACAGGTACGGATTCAAGTATATGCTAAGTGACTATGTATAGGCTTACAAAGCCTCTCAACCACTAAATCATAACTACATGTATTCTGGTCTGAGGAAGAATAAACAATTCGGAACTATTTTTATACATGTACTTCAGACAACCCTAAAAATTGAAAATTTTCTAGATCCCATAATAAAGGTGAGACAACTCACCTTTCTAAAAATATATAAATTTATTTAACAAACTGATTGCTCTCAAATAACTTAATATCAAATCTTCTCTCATCAGACTTAAAAGACCTTCTAAAGTAGCTTCGTGGTAGAAAGAGTCACTTACAACCTTAAAATCTATACAATTGATCAATAATTTCATGACAGAGAGTGGAAGTTGTTCAAATTTCAAACTGCTAGAATTGTGAGATCTGTTATTTTTTCATCAGCCTGAACTAAGACAAAATGACTTACATGTATGTCACTGACTGATCCACATTGTAGAATAAAATACCACTTCAAAGGCTTCAAAGTAAGATGTAAAATCCTAAGTATTCATCTCAGTTGGGTTATATCTGATGTAAGTAACTAACAACCATGTATTCTAACATGAAAACTTGCCAAATTTGTGAAGCTGACAAGACTTTGTCAATTTCACTCAATATTCAATTGGATTAACACAATGTAACTTATGTGACAAATTTCCATGGGTCATTTTGTCAAGAGATAATATAGGCAACAAAAATATAAAAAAAACCTCTTCCATCATTCAAACTACTGTAAAACATGTTTCTTTCGCGTGCATGAAACTTTCGCGATTTTCGCGATTGGAATAAATCGCGAAAGTTTCATGCACGCGAAAGAAACATGTTCATATGACAAGGGCGAAGACAATAACGCAACAACAACGACAGATAAAGGACACGAGAGCAATTGTTTTCGACATTAGCACAGTTGTAATGGTCTCACCACCAAAGCTTTATTCAGAAGCGACTGTTTAAAGCACCGGATACAATTTAATATACTAGTACTAGTATACTAGTACAATTAATTCTGCTAAATTAGTCCCAAGACTTGCATATGTGAAGCAAGTGTAATATTAGAAACGATCATCAATGTCCTCGTATGCCGCCTTGATGCTGGCCGATTTGATCCCCTGTAGTGCTGGCGCAAATGCACATTTAAACTCATTGTCAGCTAATGCCGACAAGAAATCCTCATCACCATCACGGTGGGCTTTGAAAACATCAAAAATGACAATCAAATGACAACTACCAGCATGATATCTCGTGATATAGGGTTTGTTTACCTACGGGAATTCCTTTTAAGGCTGAAACAGCGGGATTGAAATAATCTGCCCTCAACAGCCAGGAGACCAGTTTGAATAACAGTACTGTAAAAAGACCACACTGAGAGCAACCACATGTGAATACACATGGCTTTGCCGTTTTTGCCGCATCCGGTATGTATTTCCCCATCTATTAGTATGATATATTTGTAATTTAATTTTTTTTTCTGGCAGAGAGAGAATCGCGAAAGTTTCATGTCGCGAATTTTTTAAAATTGAAAAATCGCGAAAGTTTCATGTCGCGAAAGTTTCATGTTTTACAGTACCTCATGTCCACTAGGGACATACATGTACACCTCTTAACTACTTAAAAACAAATAGTTGAATAGAAATTTAGATGAGTAAATTTGTGTAACTTAAGTGATGTGTGCTGTCACATAAATTATAAAAGTGTCATGTAAGTTACATATAACAAAACCCTGTAAAATAGGAAGCATTTTTTGTTGAAAGCAAATCCAAAATATTTATTATATCAACATTGTAACTATTTCAAAACTTAATTTGCAGACTAAGTACAGGGTCCAATTCCATAGTAATCAATTAATTATAAAATAATTAGCAATGAAGTATCCCAGAAATTGTTATTCCTGTATAAGTACATTTTATTTTTTATTTTCTAAACATATCTTTTAAGTATTTTCTAGTAAATAGTCCATGGAACTGCAGGAATACAGAGAATCCCATCCATGTAACTTACGAGACACACATTTGTAACTTACGTGACATGGGTTAACAATCTTTATATCCCATGTGGTGAAATATGGCAAAGTGACTGATGACAACTATACTCATATCTACTAATTCATTGTTCAAGCTATTGCCCTAGGTGAGAAGTTTTGAGATTCTTCCAACCAAAACAGAGAATTTTTAACATACGTCTAATAAACCAGAACTGCCCTAATTTCCTGAGTAACTTATGTGACATTTCCTGAGTAACTTATGTGACACTGTTTTTAATTAAGGCCAGAAGCTAATCAATTTGACTGAAAGTATCAAAAACCCATTCATAGTATCAGAAATACTTTTTAAGTGAATTGTTTTGTTATTACTGTAGCCATGGCAGCTAATTCCTAGCAAGAATGAAAATGTAACTTACATGACATGGAATATGTTGAACTGTGAGTTTCTCATGGCATGAAATGCACATCATGGCTAGCTGGTTCATTTTTAATAACTGTTGGGAGTTAGTCATGAATGCCGCAGATTCTGTACTGCCTGATTATATAGTCTGATCAAAATGTTTCTGACTGATATTAAAGGTGAGTATAACCTATATAGTTTTTTTAACTTGTTAATTTTGTTGTTAACCCCAGAATCCCTAAAAAAGATTGGAACAGCTCTCTCATACTTGACGTTAAACCTTAATTCTCGCTGGTCTTAAATTCACTACATGTATACAGGACTCCAAAAGGATCCACTTCATCACCCATGGCTACCTTAGCCTTTTGTATCAGCATCAGTATTTCCTGCGATGCCCACGAGGCTAGGTAGACAGATTGTATTTAAACATCTCACCTCGAACCTTGATATCGTGTCTAATTCCATAAACCAATTATGGAAAACTGAACACATCATCTTCCACTTTTATTAACCTCTCCCATAGACAAGGTAGACAAAGGGGAGCGGAAGTAGATCATTAAGCAGCCCTCGCGAATAAGAAACCCACCAAAGCAAATATCAGTTAGATTGAAATAATCCATATTAAACAAAATGGTAAAATAGAAGAGAACTGATTATGCTTCAGCATTCACCATGGCAATTATCCACTGCATATGAGTCTGAATCAGTCTAAATTAAGTGAGTGAATAGGGTTCAACGTCGCTTTCAACATTTTTTCCAGCTATATCAGGACGAGGAAGGAATGAGAGGGGTGGGAGAGGGTCGGCGCGGGCGGTTACTTGTAACAGATCAAATGCTTACGCAGGCCTTGCATTTTGACGGGGCTGATTGTATGCTTTAATCTAAAATCAGCCCTGTAAAATGAACGGCCTGCTTAGGGCTTTATATTACACCCTATACCCAAATTTTTTATTTTTTTATTTAATTTATTTCTTGCATTCAGAATCAATGTTCAGTTGTGGGCATATGCATTCCTAATCAATTAAGCCTCATATTTGACTCAAGGCCTACCTATTTTGCCAGAATTCAGGGACTTGAATATTTTCAATAATCTGAGCGCACTTCCCTACCTAAAATGATTTGCCGTGCCAAATAGGTGTGCCCAAATTAGCGTAATCCAAAGCCCTGAATGCTGCCATTTTATAGTGCTGTCCCACTGAAATATCATGTCGAAGGGAGACATGAAACCCCACTCAAGTCACATTATACTGACACGGGGCGAACCACTCCTTGTGCTATCTTCTTAATGCTGAGCGTAAGCGAGGAAGCAACAAGTTCTATTTTTCACGTCTTTGGTATGACCCGGCCTGGGATCGAACCCAGTACATACCGCTTACCAGTCTAAATTAATAACTAACCAGTCCCAAGCCCCTGTGGATTTGATAATCAGGTCAATGTTTCATGGTTCAGTTAAGGATCATATGTTAAAGGTGAAATGCCAAGATTTTCAAATTCTTCATGGGCTAGTTAATGATGGAAATATTAGCCCATATACTTCCAGGGTTATATCCAGGAATTTGAAGTAGTGTCCTTATTTGAAAAAAATAATGCCGAGCGCAGCGAGGCGTAGTGTACAGGCCGGGGTCCAGGGGCCGCCTAGGCCCCTGGAAGCTCTGGGGTCTTAGATGCTCTCAGGAGCATTCGAGCCCATTTCTGGCTATTTAAATGTCTTGTCAGATACCTGTAGATAATGAACAATTTACTTCTTTTTTCCAAATTTTCACCATATTCAGGCTGATCTTGCTTGTGTTTCAAAATGACAAAGTTGAGCAGGGACTTGCTGCATGAATTTCCAGATCATTTACTCCACGTGCTGTCAGATTGATACTATACCATGATGTCAACTTTGACTAAACTAATAACAACTAACCTTTTTGCTGATTAGACTAGGGCTCAGGGGCCGCCTAGGCGCCGAGAAACTCTGGGACCCTTGATGCTCTTAGAAGCACGATTCCTGGCTGCACATGTCTTGTCGATCAGACAAGCATATCATGCACATTTTACTTCTTGTTTAATTTGATCATCTGCTTTTAAAATTATTTACAGCTGCTGCTTTCAAAATTTCTATTGAATAGATTCCTCTGTACAGTATTTTTATACCATGCTGTATATCATTCGAAGCTAATTCTCTTCCCACCTCGACTGCCTAAACGGGTTGAACATAATTTGTCCCAGCTTCGATGCCTGCATCATTTTCCATGTCGTGTTCAACATCTGCTTGACCTGTGTTTTCAATACCGGCAGCACAGCATCGAGAACGTCGACTTTGTGGCAGTCAGACCCTTCATCTTCCATTATTTTTTTTTTCAAATGTCCAGCCAATACACCGCATCCTCTTGTGCGGCCGCTACCCTTCGTATTTCCCCCAGACCGACCTTTCTGTCCCGCCAGGACGGCTTGTCATTGCAGATACAACGCGAGAACGCACGTGCGCTGCCTAGCTCTCCAGACACTCACAGACGTACATATTTCCGACTTCATTCATAGTATAGACCTCTGCCTGGAGAACGAAAACTATCGCGCCCCTAGTGGCCAAGCTTATCAACGGATAGATGCATAGTTGTCTCCCTTGCCATAAGTTGTCTAACGCGAGTTGACACACACTCGTCCAGGTTTACGGCTTTCAAACATCGTAAAAAAACATCATTTGATTTTTGAAAAAAATCATTTGATATTTTGCAAAAACATATTCATTTTTAATTCATTTGATTTTGTACCTGTGTCCGTTTCACGGACGCTGTGAGACCCTAGATCTAACCCTGACTTCGTTTGGTTTTATCTCCTAAAAGCTTTTGAAAAGTGCTTCAAAACTGAAATCTCAAGCCTGGCAGATTTCAGAAATGAAATCCATGTCGCTTATCTGCCCTTGTTTGACGTTGGTTTGTGACGTCACATCAGACCATCAGACTGGCCGGGCGTCAATACTTGTAACGTCCAGTCTCCGGTCGGCTGGTCTGACGCGACGTCACAATCAAGGAAAGATAAGCGATGACGATTTAAAAATCTGAATTCAGCTGTGCTAGGGGTACCAACTTCTGAAAAGATTCTAACAGACAAGATCATTCAAATTAAATCGAGTGAAGTAGACAGACTGGTTTTCTATCATTATTCAACCTATATAAAAAGTGAAAAGCAGATTCTAAAAACCTTTGCATTTCACCTTTAAACTTATTCACACCTAATTAGACAAAATGGTTTCTCCTGGGATAAAGATGGTAAAGCAAACATGGGTGACTGCCTTCAACTCCACTGCACTGCAGTCCTTTGTTTGACAGGTGCAGCCAAGGTGTTACTTTAAAGGATTATCCAAGACATCGCTTCTTTTGTCTAACCTGTTTCCCACAATATCTGCATTTGTCTAATATATGATCATGTTGAATATATAGACAAATATGTGATCATGTCAAAATATATACATTGTGTGAAACTATTGAAGTTCAAAATTGTGGAATACCGACTCTGATCATGACATCTTATCTAGGGTATAACATCGACCTGTACAACAGTATCATGCACTTCTCCTTTTTTTAAATATGTTCTGATGTCATAATTTTGTCAGGTGACATTTTTGTTTTGTTGTTGTTGTAGACCTATGTCATGATGTGGCTGTCACCTTCCAAGGCCCACTGTCGCAAAATGAATGGTGTTGGACCAGGAATGAAGTACAAAATAGTAAAGAGATACTCAGACAAAGGTATGATTGCAGAAAATGATGTTAAGTGTTTGGATAATGACATAAATAACTCAAACTGTCGACTACGCAAACATTTTTCTTACCCTTCAGCCATTTTCTAATCTGCTCTAGTCTCATTCTCCACTCACTGACAGGATTTATATCCCTTGCATACACAGTACGTGCGCGGGAGAATTTTCGCATTCCCCACCCGGATAATATCGCAGTGTGGAGAATGTAACAGAGAGGCACGTTAGGGGTTTCATATACAGCGCTGGACTGGGTAAAATGGACTGATGGTGGAACTAGTTGCTACGCTAGACCTTCGCCAGCGGAGGCACTTGTAGCTATAGAACCTTTGCTGTGTAGGTGGGCGTGGCTGTTCTTCCCTACACAGCTGTAGTTCCTTCCCTTTACATTTCATACCACAAAGATTTAATTGTACCTTGTTATTCTCCTTGTAGTCTTTTGTCACTTCCCTCCAAGTTAGAACTCTCGGTATTCCCTCATTCTCAAGTTATCATCAATTGTTCAAGATTCTCAGGGATTTGAATATTCAGCTAACCGCCATTCAACTGTCAGTCATGTAAATTTCCCTTGCACGGACTTTGCCGGAGATGGCGGTGTCATTTGAAAACAAGCCGTGGCGCATGCGTGATTTTTCGGGCCAGTTCGATGACAGTCCAACGCATGCGCGTGTAGGTGGGCGTGGCTATCTTCGTTATGCTAAGACATTCAAAATATGAGTCCAAAATATGTCAGAAAACTCCGTGAAGGCGTGATTAAAAGATGATATCTCAAGAACGAGGAATTATTAAGTGTTGAGAGTTGGCAGGCGGCGAGAAGGACCAATGTAGAGGAAAATGAGGTATAGTTTATTACTATTCGCTGCCGTTTTATTTCGTGTGCAGTTAGGATATTGGACAATGTCATTCAAAGTTCAATGTGTGGGATGTATTGTGTATAGGAGGAACCTGGGCTGTAGTCCGTTACACAGCCATTCGGGACTACAGCCATTCCTGGGCTAAGACACTTGGGGAATAAGAACCTGGGTGTCTTTCAGTGACCGCTATATAAATCCACTCACAGTAGTACATCGCACACACCTGGTCAAAAAAAAAAGCAACAGGGCTATACAGTCAGGAGGTGTCAATGCACACTGTACATAACTTTACTTGCACAGACTGCACAGCATGGGACCTCGACTGCTACTGACCCTGTCTCGACCATAACTTCTGATAAGGGGAAAAAGCCCGAAAGTGATGCATGACGAAGATTCTCATTGGACAGTGGAAGATGCTTTTGATGTACGACAAGGATGTCGTCCTCCCAAGGCTTCTATATGGATTAGATGTTCTCCGTTTAACTAAACAAGATGTCACAAATCTCACCCTACACCATAAAAAAGTCCTGAAACAGATCCAACATCTGCCAGACAACACAGCTGATGAAGCCGTCTATTCTCTCATTGGCGAGCTCCCAGTCGAAGCTGAGCTGGACAAAAGGATACTTAGCTGCTTCATGAATGCTGTCCTTGCAGATTCCATTGAACGGCCGCACTATAGTCATTAGACAGCAGAGCTGGCAATTAAAGATCTAAAATCCAACAGCTGGTTTATTCATGCAGCCAAGCTACTAATGAAATATGATCTGCCGTCACCCTTCCAGCTACTAGAGAACCCACCTACCAAAGGAAGATGGAAACAGATGGATAAGACCAGGGTACACCAGCATTGGAAGGAGTTGATCAATCTTGTCGCTGACAAAAAGAACTCAATCCGCTACCTAGAAACCAGAAACCTAACTCCGGGCTCCTCTCACCCTATATGGCAAAATGCAGGACTGAACAAAGCATCTGTTACCAAGGCAATGGTAAAAGTAAAACTCGTCTCTGGGGTTTACCGTGTCCAGGCGCTACGGGCAAAATTCAACCAATACGACAATAGCTTTTGCCCACTGTGCAGACAGGAAGTGGAAAACCGACTCCATTTCCTACTGAAATGCGAGAAGCTCAGTGAGATGAGGAAACCATTCTTAAGGAAAATCTCCATGAAACTCGAGAAAGACTGTGGCACTGTCACCACTGAGTACATCATGCATCAGGACGAACTGCTCCTGCAAGTCGTTCTGGACTGTACGCACTCCAGCCTGAGCAGAATAGTAAATCTGAAAGACGAAACAAAATCTGAAATAGAATCCATTACCAGGGGACTGTGCTATGCACTACATAGCACCGAAACAGGATGATCGATGAACTGTGAGCTTGATGGGGTAAAATGTGTGTATATATTCATGTGCTTCCAACTAATACTACTAATGGTGCTTAGATTAGAGTAGAAAATTACTAAAAATATTCATCATTCAACGTATCTATGGCACGGTTCTCCAGGAATTGGAGGAAACTACAACGACTGAACTGAACTGAACTGATGGCTTTTCATCGGACAATAACAAGAGTGACCAATGTCGCTGTACTTTTTTAACTTGGAAACATGCCCAAAGTGGCTCCCCGTGCTTGGGTATGATGTAAAATGGGGGGACAATGGAATTTATGAAACGCAGCCATTGTTGGATACAATCTCACTCTCTGTCGTCAAAGAGTTAATATAGAGCGTTACGGCGTTGAGGAGGGAGGGAATTTGGCTTAATATCACACTCAAGTTTGTTTCACTCATATGGTGACAGTCAGTTTGGTTGGTGGAGGAAGCCGGAATACCCGGAGAGAATCGCCGCTCTTCGGCGAGTAACTGACAAACTTTCACACATGGATCAGCTGGACTTACGGCGTTGAGATAGGGCGTTATGGCATTGGGACGGGCGTTATGGCGTAAGGATAGGGTGTTATGGCGTTACCGAGTTTAAGATGGGCGTTGTCGGCGAGCAAAAATTCGTGTTTGTATATCTCGCAAGATTATTCGAGACTGCTGATCGTTTGTGTCTTGTCTATTAGTTTATGACTATGAGGTATCCTATATAGGCCTATGCTATAATTGGTCTAACAAATGACTGATTCGGCGTACATATATTTCTCCTATGATTGCCGCGTGTGATCTTCACGATATGATGATGGTTCGTTACGTCGAAACAAACAACAGATTTTCTAATAATTGCCCATCAGGACGGATTGAAGAAAATTCCACGAACTGGAAAAGAACAGACCTGGGAATATATAGATCGAAGCAACAGCCATATTGTAATGATCAAAATAGATTCATTTATCCGTTGCAGTTGACAGCATATTCGAGAATTGAATAGAGTCGCTAGCCTTATGAAAAAGAGGTGATCCTACTAAAGAGAGGTAACTTGACTAATGATGGAGGGAGATTACTCTACTCGTTAAGGTTATATTGCAAATTGATGAATGTCGAATTCTACAAAAAGGTGAGGCTTATTATAGTCTTTGCTGCTATCAATGGCGCGCATGCCTGTCAAAAATATAGACGACATCGTACAAACATCCATGTCAGTAGTATAGTCTACCCTGTTTGAACAACATTGACCTCAGAAATTTGCATATGACCTCTGTGACGTCACAGCGACAGCCAATCAGAAGCGAGTATTCTGTCACAGGGGTCACTGTGGGTGGTGGTGGTGGTGGGTTTAAGATGGCGGCCTGTGGGTGGTGGTGGTGGTGGGTTTAAGATGGCGGCCTGTGGGTGGTGGTGGTGGTGGGTTTAAGATGGCGGCCTGTGGGTGGTGGTGGTGGTGGGTTTAAGATGGCGGCCTGTGGGTGGTGGTGGTGGTGGGTTTAAGATGGCGGCCTGTGGGTGGTGGTGGTGGTGGGTTTAAGATGGCGGCCTGTGGGAGGTGGTGGTGGTGGGTTTAAGATGGCGGCCTGTGGGAGGTGGTGGTGGTGGGTTTAAGATGGCGGCCTGTGGGAGGTGGTGGTGGTGGGTTTAAGATGGCGGCCTGTGGGAGGTGGTGGTGGTGGGTTTAAGATGGCGGCCTGTGGGTGGTGGTGGTGGTGGGTTTAAGATGGCGGCCTGTGGGTGGTGGTGGTGGTGGGTTTAAGATGACGGATTGTAGAAAAACGTATAAAAGGAGGCGATTTTTAGGGGTGGGGGTGTATTCATTGCACTACCTGCCTGCCTACCTGCTTGACTGACCTGACCACTCCAGCCTGTCCTGCCTGCCTGTCCAGCCTGCCTGCCTGCCTACCCGCTTGTATGAGACGAAAGCATGAGACGTGGAGAAGATTTTCCCTGGGACCCAGCAGCACCTCCGGTTGAAGTCTTGCCTGAAGACGAGCGTGTCAGGGACATTTATCGACGTCACTGGGCTACCATTGTTTTCACCGTGACCGTCGTTTATTGGACTTGTATAACTATCGATTGCAGGACCTCACGTATTTGTCTACCTATGCCGAGAATATTTTCACAGATGAGGTGACAGCGTTCAAGTTGAATATGACATTCGGGTACATTTTACGGCGCAAGGAGACGGACCAGGTGCGGTATTATTATCCCAGCAATAATACCTATGTGTTTGATCAGCCGTTCACGGTGACGGATGCGATTTCTCTGGAGCCACTCATCGACCAACTGACTACGTTGGATCCATTGGAATGGGCCCGGTTGCAACGCCCCAATACCCAATGGCTTGTGGAAATGGTGACCAACGTCACATTTTTCGTCACGAAAATGAGAGATCATCCTATCGGTGCTCCTGTACTGCTACCCCCTTGGTTGCTTCATCGACACGGCCTGTATGCATTAACAGCAGGGGTACACGGGTCCTACAAAGACCGGAAATGTCTGTTTCGGTGTTTGGCCGTGCATGTGGACGAGTGTAACCCCCAAGGCTTGTGACAGAGTGGCCAATGACTATTGGGAACAGTATTTACAGCAGCAAGACTTGGATAAGCGGCACTTCCGTGGAGTTCCGTTCAAGAATTTGGATGACGTGGAAACACTGTTCAACCTCAATATCTTTGTATACCGATTACGATGCGAGGAGGATACATTTGTGGCTGAATTGGTTCGTCGTTCAACAGAACGGTATGCTTCTACGATGAAAGTCAATGTGTTCGACGACAATGGCGTGAGTCATTTTTCGCTGATCTACAATATGAGCCAGTACGCTCAGTCTTTCAGTTGTGCCCAATGCCATCGGGTGTTTAAACATCCTCGCGACTTACATCGCCACGAGAAAATCTGTACGAACGTGGTGAAGCGAGTATATCCGGGTGGTGTGTATCATAATACGCCTACTATTTTCCAGGAACTGGCCGATGAGGGTCTGATCATACCGGAGCAGGACCGTTATTTTCCCTACCGGGCGTGTTACGATTTTGAGGCCCTGTTGGAGCCCATGGACATGTTTTCAGCGAAAACGCAGTGGACGCAGCGCCATATTCCTCTGAGTGTGAGTATTTCGAGCAACGTACCTGGCTATGACGCTGCACCGGTGTGTTTCGTGTCCACTGGGGATTCCCATGAGTTGATCACCCGCATGATGGAGTATTTAGAAGAAGTCAGTGCGGCTAGTACAGAACTATTGGTGTCCAAGTTCCAGGACGTACTGGACCAACTGGACGATCGGATTCCTATACCGGGTGTAGCGTTTAGTGACGATGAAGAGTCCGAGTCCGAGTCGGAGCCCGAGTCGCAGCCCCTGCAGTCGCAGGATGTGCCTTTACCGAAACCGTATGCGGAGAAATTGAAAGTGCGCTTCCTACAATATCTAGGCCAGTTACCGGTGCTAGGTTTCAACTCGGGGCGATATGACTTGAACATGGTGAAGGAATTTCTTTACCCCTACTTGGCCCAGGCGAATACCCTCAAGTCCGTCATCAAGAAGATCAATAATCATATGGCCCTCACTACCACATCACTGCATTTCCTGGATGTACGGAACTACTTAGCTCCTAATTATAGCTATGATCAGTGGGTGAAGGCGTATGACTGTGCACAAACCAAAGGGAGGTTCCCTTACACGTATATATCGACGCTCGACTGTTTGGAGGAAACACAGTTGCCACCCCGGGATGCGTTCTTTGATGATTTGAAGCAAGTGGAATGTCCCGAAGACACGTACCGGGAACTACAGCAGGTATGGAACGATCAACATATGCACACCTTGCGAGATTTCCTGATATGGTATAATAACCTAGATGTGGTTCCTTTCCTGGAAGCGGCCGAGAAAATGGTTCAACTCTTTCGTCGTGAGATGCACGTCGATATCTTCAAGGAGTGCTTGAGTTTACCGGGTCTGGCGCTTCGCCATCTTTTTCAAGCGTGTCCTACGTACTTGATACAGCAAAAAGATGCAGACATGCATGATTGTCTAAAGCAGAACATTGTGGGCGGACCGAGTCTTATTTTTCGCCGTTACCACGAGAAGGACGTCACTACTCTCCCCAGTGGAAAACCCTGTGCTAAGATCATCGGATTCGATGCCAATGCCTTGTACCTGTGGTCTCTGGCCCAACCTATGCCCAGTGGCCATTATACACGTTGGTTGGCGGAAGGTCGGCATTTTACACCGCAACGCACGCCCTACAAGCATCTGGCTGATCAGTGGTTGGATTGGGAAGCCTATCGACGGGGAATTACTATACGACACCAAACCAACGCCACAGAGAAGCGCATAGGAGATCGTCGACTCCCCGTCGATGGGTTTTCCCTGGTGGGTAGAACACCCACCGTATTCCAATTTTACGGTTGCTATTGGCACGGCCACGGATGTCATTTCAGCGCTGGACGCTTCAACGAACGACGTGGAAAAATACGGGAAGAATTACGGGAAGAAGTGGTGGAGAACGGTGATTATGTGAAAGAGAGAGGATACCATCTGATCGAAATGTGGGAGTGTTAATTTCACACCATGTGCCAGGCCCTGCCCCATTTACGGCGTTTCCTAAAAGAGCACGAGTACCCCTTGAGTCGTCGGCGACTCCTGAGTCTGCCACAGATGTTCGACGCCATTCGTTCGGGGGACCTCTACGGCTTTGTCGAATGTGATTTGCATGTTCCCGACACTCTCAAGCCTCTCTTCGCCCAGTGCCCTCCCATCTTTAAGAACACGCTGGTGGGTCGGGATGATATTGGGGACACCATGAGGGCCTATGCGGAGCAACACGATGTAAGATATGAGCATCTTATGATAATTGGTTTTCTACAAGTTATTCAGATATAAGCATCTTATGATAATAAGTTTTCTACAGTTAAATATTGTATGATAGTCTTGATGTCATATATGATACCTGCCTGTATGGTTTTTAATAACATCGTAGTACCCCGGTTTTATGATTTGTTTGACATTTTCAGTATCCTGTTTGGAATGTTAAAAGTATGGAGGAATGTTTTTAACCACATTTATTTGTGAGAATCAATTCTGAACATATAAACCGTTTATGTAAGTACAATGATTTAACCTTCAGTTTGATGATTGTGGTATGCAATGTGATAGTTCTGTGATATGTCTGTCCAAATAGTACTTAAGCTAAGTACATCCTTGTCGGGCTAAACTGACATTAGAATTGTATAAAAAGGAATGAACGGCATATTACAGGCAGATCGTAACACCACGTCTCCCTGATGGCAGTCCCATCTTGTATCATTAGAAGCTCATGCTTCCAATAATAGTGTGCTAACTCCAGTTCCAGAAAAATGACTGACTACAGAACAGTCTGGATGTTGATGTGGTTACCCTAGTCTGCCTACCAAATAGTGCCGGTCGTTCCTAATTTAGGTGGACTGAATCTACAATAAATCGGCTTAATATTCAGCAGACGTTTTCGTTGTATCCTCTCTCATTTAAAGACGTTGTCAAGACTTCGGTATCTTTAGAAGCCGGACCCCTTGGAATCTATTATTGTTTAAGGTTTTGTGAAGACGATCCCTGTGTCTTGAGACGACCAATGCGTTACATCATCTTATAGATCACGCGCACAAGCCCTGTCGTCTTATAAGACGCGCAAATTTCACAACGAGTGTTTGCCTCAACCTCGACGGATGTTGATTGGTAGTATGTGGGCCGAGAAAATCTTGCTGGGCACTCCCTTACTGCAGTGGTACATGAACCACGGTTTGGAAATTACCCAAATATACCAAGTCATACAGTACGTACCCCACGCCTGTTTTGCGGAGAATGCCGACATCGTGACGTCGGCCCGTCGTCAAGGTGATGAAGACCCGAGTCAGGCCATCATCGGTGAATCTTGGAAGTTGACGGGCAATGGGTATTATGGAAAAACGGTCACGAACCAGGATAAGCACGTGAACGTGAACATTTGTACTACTGCCCAAGCCCGCAAAAAAGTGAATTCTCCTCTGTTTCGGTCCGTGGACGTCATTGATGACGACACCTATGAAGTCACTTCAGCCAAGAAGACTATCCGTTACAACCTACCCTTGCAGATTGGATGTATGGTATACCAGGTGGCCAAGCTGAGGATGCTGCAGTTTCTGTATGATTTCATGGGTGTGTATTTTAATCCATCAGACTGGCAACTCATGGAGATGGATACGGACTCGGCCTACATGGCCGTCTCTAATGCGGATTGGGAGTCCCTGGTGAAACCGGAGTTACGTACCCAGTATGAAGCGGAGCGGGACCAGTGGCTACCTCGACGTGACCATTACCAGTACGATAAGCGTACGCCGGGCCTCTTCAAGCTGAAGTGGAGTGGGGATGCTATGATTGGGCTCTCCTCCAAAACGTATTACTGTTACGGGGGAGACGAAAATAAGTTTAGCTGCAAAGGGGTGAGCCGGCGCGATCCCAACATCGACAAAGCCTTGTACTTGAACGTGCTGCAAAGCCAGGCCAGTGCGAGTGGCACTAACCGAGGATTTCGGGTGGTGGACCACCAGATGCGGACGTACATTCAGCAACGAGACGCCTTTACTTTCTTTTACCCGAAACGGAAAGTGTTGGCCGATGGTGTGAGCACCACTTACTTGGACTTGTGAACAATGTCGAACTATAACTGTTGATACACCAGTTAAAAACTGTAAAAGTCAGGATGGCCGAGTGGTTTAAGGCGCCGGTATTAAGTGCTGGTCGGCGAAGAGCTGGCGTAGGTTCGAATCCTACTCCTGACAGAACTTTTTTTGGACCTTAACCCTACTATTTGTACCCTGTATTCTATTTGTACATATTCTATACATTCTTGTTGACTTAAATAAAAAAAATAAGTCAAAACCATGATTTTTTGCGTTTTTTCATCAATTTTTATTGAACATCAATGAACGTCAGAACAACAACGTCATAACAATAACGTGATAAAAAAACAAGTGGCCTGCGCGCAGTGCATTTTAAGTTAACCAGAGAAATGGAGCATGCACATTAAAACGAGAGGCCGTCCAGTCATAGACCAGGACATCACGGTCTTCGGCTGGACAATAATCATCAAACATGTGTACGATGGTTGGCATAGAATGTCCTCTACTCCGGTGAGTGAGATAAAACACGCAGTACTGTCCGCACACACTACTCAAGGGTCCTTGTAATCTTTGAGTATTCCAACGCCACATTGTAGTAGAGACGTCCATGAATTTCACCAAATCGGGATGTAGGGGTGCAAGTCCGTAGGAATCAAAGTATTCGCCTTGGCCTAGGGTGTCCACGTACACAGCTACCCAATGTTCACCGGGTCGAAACCCCGGGTCTGTATTCAGGATGTAGGCTGCTGGGGTGGTGGAGTGGGTGGGAAACACATTGCGTGGAAACACACCTCGAAAGGGGATCTTAGGATCTCGCTGGAGTATGCCCATCAGCTGGTCTGTATCCATGACTCTAGTTGGCGTAGTCACACAGCACGTTTCTTTGCTGATCCACGCTGATGACGTTATCAAACTCGGCGTAGCAAATCACGTTAATGGTCTGGGCTAGAGCGACGGCAAACCGCAGTTCCAACCGTAGGTTTCCTTTCTTCAGCAAGGCCAGTTGATGATCGTGTTCCAAGGTGGGGGTGAGGTCGAAGGCGAACAATGTGTACCCACGGTAAAAGTCTCGTCGAGTGATGCTATTTCCTTCGTCCTGGTTGTTTTGTCCTGTGGCTGTAAACAGGTTCAGGTAGCTCCGCACATAGTTTTGGTTACCAAAATCCGGTTGTAATGGTCGGGCTGGAATTTGATGGCTAGCCACGTGCAGTGCCAAAAAGTTCAGGTTGAAATGTTGAAAGGCGAACGGATTCTCATCCCATGCTCCATTGAAAGCGGTGTTGGTCACACACGCTATGGTAACACGTTTAGGGAGATCCCCTAGAAATAAATTTTCACGATTGGCCATCATCGTACCGGTTGGCACAGAGAACACCTTGGTCTGTACGCGTCGGATGGGGTACAGGGCTGGTTTTTTCGATAAGGCTTCCATGTGACACACCAACACCCCCTGTTGCAAATCCACCGTACGCACAAACAGGGCTGCATCTTCTAGGACGATCTTGTAATTGGGGGCCGCTCCACCGGCCATCAAGGCGAACGCAGGTATGGAACGGATCAACTTGATCTTGATGGATACACCGTTCATCATGTAGCGGTCTTGCAGGAACAGATCGGCGTGCAGTCGTCCCATCATATCGATGGACTTGCTAGTGGCTGCTAGGTTTTTGCGCGCGGAGAATCCATTATTGGCAGCGAGCACGCTATTCATGGAGCCGGGTGTATCCTTGTAGTACAGCGAGGCTTGCAAGTGGGATTTTTTGGCATCTACACCGTACGACAACAGCGTCTCCATGTAGGCTCGGTACGGGTACGTATTGGTGGACGTACTGATGAGTTTATCGCTCAGACTCATATCCACCTGTTGGAACAAGGAGTGCAGCCAAAGATTCACCGGGCCTACTACTGCATCATCCGCTAGGTGGGCCCCGGCTGCGTCCACTATTTTGGCTTTCACGTACAAGTAGGTGTGGGCTAAATCCAGGTAGGCCGTATCTTTGTTTTCAATGGTAAATTCCACAGGTCCCGTCCCCGTCAGGCTAGCCAGGGGTCGATGTTCTACCCAACGTCCTTCGGCTACACTGGTCTGGGTGGGTGGAATAGTCCACAAATCCAATTCACTGTTGGTAGACGGACACGACTCGGAGTGAATGAATGCCATTATGCGAAGATGTCTCTCCTACTACTCTTCTTCTTCTTCTTCTTGGTGTTAGTCCTCCGGGGTGTGCGTCGTCGGTGTGTTGGACGTCGAATGACTCTTCGCTGTGTCCGTGGTTGTCTTTTAAGGGCTTTGGCGATCAAGACGCTGCCTGCTTCTTTAGCCCGTCGTTTCAGGGCTTGTCGGGGTGCTGTGCCTCCCATCACATCACCGGCCACGCGCAATCCACTGAGTACCGCTTGTTTCCCCACCGCTTTAACACCTCGTGTCACCAAGGGTAAGAACGTTTTCACAATGCTGCCCAGTATGTTTCCCAATCCGTGCCCTCGTTGCATGCGTGCACCGCTAAAGATGGGCAAGCCTCCTCCCGTTTGTTTCTTGTAGTAGTCGGCATAGCTGGGCGTATGGCACTGGTAAGGCACGTACATTATACGAAGTGAGGAGAACGGGCTTGTCGGAAATGAAGTGTCAGCACCACTTTCCCTCGTTCGAATGCGACCGGGTGTCCCGTGTCATCTCTTATATCCACCATGATCGTGTTGATATCCGTATGTCGTACGGGCAGGTAGAGTATATGGTTGAAACTCTGGTTGACTTGATTGCCATACGTCTTGCTAATGGGGACCACCCGTAACAGAGGTGTGTTCACATCGCCCACAATATGGCTGTCCACTGCGTCCGAGTAGAGTCCGTACATGCCTACTTTCATATCCATCACAACGTCACCGTTGTCCGTGGTGAGTCCCGTGTACACGCTGTAAGGCAGACCTAACATTTGCTGTAGTGTAGGACTGAGTTTCACAGCCACGTTAGGGCTCAGCAGGATACAGGACTTGTCGTTGTGTGGGTTGACAGCCAAGATCACGTGATTCTTGAAGGGATAGGCTATCACGGGTTTTGAACTATTCGTGGCCTCCCGTAGAGACTTGTACTCCAACAAGGAGAGGAGACCCTCTATGAACTTCTGGGGTGTATCGTATTGGCCTTCGGGGAGAATCAGTTTGGTTACTTTGCCTTCGTAGGTGACGTCGTACCATACTTCTTGGTCTCGTACGTTGTACCATGAGTAAGGGTACTGAATATCTACCAGTCCACATTCCCACCGACCCGGTAAATGTAATGGTTGTGGTAATTGAGTGACATACTTGGCCAAGGTGTTGTCAGGAAACACATCGAGTGAACTATTACTGGGCAACGTCAGGTAAAACATGACGACTGAGTTGTTCTGCCTTCTGCACCGGGTTTTTATAGGGGTGCCCCTTAGTAGGGTTCCCAGGCCTTGGGCGCCTTACCTCGGCGTCGTGATCGTCGTGGCGGTGGTGTGGCCGGTATAGAGGTCGCATAGGGGTGAAAAGAACGGTCCCGCCGTGAGGGTGTTTTGGGCGGCGTCTGCGGTTGCCATTCACGTTCCCAGGTATGGGGAAGTCGAGAGGGTGCTTGCATCCACTTCCAGCGTTCACGATTTCCTACCAATTCTTGAGGGGTGTGTGTGTCTTTTAACCCCTGAGCAAAGGCTTCCCAGCCCGGTGGATTAGAGTGTTTGCGAGA
The DNA here is from genome assembly GCA_036873755.1 of Hanleya hanleyi. NCBI lineage: Eukaryota > Metazoa > Mollusca > Polyplacophora > Lepidopleurida > Hanleyidae > Hanleya > Hanleya hanleyi. The sequence continues at coordinate 40,603 of JAVTVY010029276.1, forward strand.
ACGTACCATATCGTTGATCAAATCGGTCATATGAGACCCCGGCACCACTTGGTTTCGAATCAGCAGTTTTCCTTCAGCGTTCCAACCCATATCGGCATTCTGTTTCACCCGGTCCAACAATAAACGCGCCTTGGTCTTGAAGGCTTTAGGCACACTGGCCAACACTTCCTGTTCCAGCTGAGGTGAGGCAGAGGATGAGGGTGGCGGCGGTGTGAGTGTGGGCGTTGTGGGTAGTTGTGGTGTACTACTACTCCCTCTATATTGATCCATAAACGTCTGGTACCGGTTCAGCGTATGATGGTAGAGTTGAATTTTCTCGTGATCGGGTAGTCGACGTTGGAGTATACTATTCATCTCTTCATCCAGAGACTGGAGTTGTTGCACTGTGGCAGGCACGGGATAGGGTGATTGCAAACTCTGTAACAGTCGAGGTTCGACCAGCATCATTTTTTTCGTATGTTCCATGTTTTTAGCGTCCCAAGATGGAGCCTAGTAACGGTCCCAGTACAGTAGCGGCTAAGGGTGCGAGGAGTGCGCCGAGAAATCCACCTCGCTGTAACACCTGTTTCTTTTTCTTGACACTACCCGTCTTCTTCATCAACGTTCGGAGACCCGCCTTGTGCCGTTGCAATTCCCTTTCTGCAGAGGACTGAGCGGAACATTGCCTTTTAACACATTATGTGCCACTTCACACAAACACCGTACCAAGTCGGGATCCGCGCCGCGCACCAGGGCCCGGCCCGCCTCCGGTGGCGCGCTGCGTAATACGCGGAGGGCCGGCGCGTGCTTGCGTATCCGTGCAGACATGATTAGTGACGGCTAGAGTGGGTTGTCTTCTTCTTTTATTTGGGTGTGTACACCGTCTGCACCTCTCCGGGAAAAATGTGGGTACGCAATCGAAGGGTGGAGGGGGTGTCTTGTTTCAAGTCGATGAGTAGATACCCGTGAGCTCGTTGGGTAGCATCTTCAAAGGCTTCTCGTACAAAGGCCGTGTTTTAGGGTACATCTGTTGGGCCAGGTGCGTAATTTGGGAAGCGTCTCTGGGGTTTTTGAATAACACCACATACTGAGCATTCAAACTAATGTTCCTGTGCTCTTTGTCCTTACTGAAGAGATTCTGCACGATGTAGATGATGCTCAACCGACGATGATGGCTTCCTTTGGTAAAGAGACGGGTGATTCGACTGTCCGTTTCCGTCATGAGATCGTCCACCACGACCAACGTGTCTTTTGGCGTATCCTCAGGGGGTAAGCCTTCCACTAAGGTGAGTCCCGGGACACGTGCCAGTTCCTCGTACGCGGGTTGCCTAGCTCCATAACACCACAGGATGCGAGCTAGAGGGGGTGAAATGAGGGCTGACCCGTGTTGGATGAGACGTTGAACGAAGTGTGTTTTCCCTGACCCTGTCGGTCCAGCGATGAGACACGTGAAAGGATGCTGCCACCGAGGATCCATAGTTTTTTTAGTTTTTTTTTATTTGGTGATTTGCGCTGGGCGTTCAGAGGCCCACCACCGTTGTCGTGGATCCCACCGGGGATCGTAGTCGACCGGGTACCGTTGCCGTGGTAAACGTGATTCGTCCACTCTAAATGGTTTTAGCGTCGTAGGAGTCGTAGTGGTGGTAGTGGTGGGTGTACTAGGTTGTGGTGATGGGGTGGAAGGTTCGTCGCTTCTCAGGGTAGACGGAGGTGACGGGTGATCACGTGGAGTCGTAGTAGTACGGAGCGTCGTAGTAGTAGTAGTAGTACGGGGCGTCGTAGTAGTAGTAGTAGTAGTACGGGACGTCGTAGGCGTGGGTGGATGGATGTGGCGGTGAGGTGACGTGGTGGATGGAGTAGACCGCGTGGTAGGCGTGGGTGTCTGGGTTGATACGTGGCGGTACCTTGACGTCTTGGATGGCGTAGGCAGCGTCGTAGTGGTGGTGGTGGTGGAAGTGGATGATTGAGGTGGAATTGTTGGACGAAGGGTGTTGAAACAGGATATCACGTACGCCAAATCGTAGAACACGCCTCCAAATAAGGTACCCAGAAGCACTACTAGACACACTACAGTACCGACTTGTGCTTTTCGAGTCCGTAACAGTAAGGGTAGATGTGCACTATCCATGGTACAACCCTACACTGAAGGATGGCGGTGATAGGGGTTAGAATTTATAGGCGTTTCATGTCACGGCCTGACACCCAGGAATTAAACGAACGGGGCCAACCTTGCCATTTGACGAAATGATAGGGGATGCCACGTCGACGTTTCGTTTTCAAAATCTTTTCCACCGTGTAGTAGTCTTTCGGTGTTTTCACTATGGGTTGTAATTCTGCCTCGTAAAACGTGCCTTGCAGTGTTTCTCCTTGTAGATCTTCCAGTTGATAGACGTGTGGCTGTCGACGTTTATGGCGAACGATGACAAAGTGCTCGTCACTCCAGTTGGGCAAGTAACTTTTCTCAAATTGTCCTTTCACTTTACTGATCCGTACCACATCTCCGCGTTTGTAACGGGGTGACGTGAGTGGTGATGGTGGACTGGGTGAGTACAGCGTACCACGCACTTGATGTTCGTTGCGTTCTGTCACATCGAGGGGAGCTCGCTGGATACTGCGATGATAGGCTCGATTGTACCCTTGAACCAGTTGAGGTAGTACATCGATGTACCGTCGGGTGTTTTGGGCAGTAAAATACTTGTACATTCGTCCTTTGAAGGTCCGATTGAATCGTTCCACCACAGAGGCTTTGGTCTCGTTGTACGTATGGAAGAAAAATACCTTCTGTTTCTTAAGAAAGGCTTGAAAGGGTCGGTTGAGAAATTCTGTGCCTTCATCCGTTTGCAAATAGAGGGGTTTGCGCCCCGTCTTGAAAATCTGCTGGAACGCTCGTACTAGATTCTCTCCTGTTTTGGTGCGAATGGGTAGTACCCATGCATACTTGGATAAAATATCGATACAGGTCAACATGTACCGATGTCCATCATTGTGAGGTGCAAATCGACTCATATCCACTAAATCAGCCTGCCATTGCGCATCTATGCCTCCTACGATGACTTGGTTACGGCGAAAATGTCGTCGGGCTGCTCGATGTAAACTATAAGTGTCTTGGGTTTTTAACCAGTCTCGAACTTCAGTTCGACTGATGCCTTGGGAATGGGCAGCTCGAGCGAGCGCTCCCACAGCGCTATACGCGGCTGGACTGGTAGGGTTGTAATACAAATCGGTTAACACCTTGTTCACTGTAGATGCTGACCCCTTTTTCCCCTTTCGGGAGCCCCTCATCACGGTCTTCTTACCCTTCATCGGGGTGCCCCTGGGTCCCCGTCCGGTGTGTTCGCTTCATCAGGTGACACTGACACTCTAGCCTCTGTGCACCCTATAGATATAGTACTTTTCTGTTCCCCGACTGTATCGGGTTCATGTAGTTGTTCATGGGGTTCAGCCAGCGCGTCCTCCATAGCACGAGCCCACGCCAACTGGTCTGATGATCGCTCGTCCGGTGTAAACAGCTGGTCCACAATAGGTACTACTTTCTCCAAGGCTGACCACAGATCGGGGACTAGGGTGAAGCCTCGCGTACGGTCTTGGTAGCGGCCCAGGCGTAGGAAGAAGGTGGTACGGTATACGTAGATGGCATTGTCTATGTGGATGAGGTGTCCGTCGAGCTCATCGCTCAACACGCGTTTAAATTTGGTCCAGCCGTCACGCTGTAGCGTCACCGTATTCGATACGGTCTCAGCGGGCGCCCAGCAAATAGCTCCACGGTCTTCCACCAGGGTGACTTTATCTTCATAGACGTGTAACCCCACCTGGGGTGTAAGGGGCAGGATGGCTCGTAGGTCGGGTGACATGCTTGCTCCAAATGTCGAACGGTGAATGACACACACTCTGTCTCACCCCTGGTATTTATAGTGTCAGGTGGGCACAGACATGAGTCGTACTATTCTGTGAGGGGGTCCTGTAGAGAGAGTACTTCATCGACCATGGGGACTACTTGTTGCAAAGCCGTCCATAAATCGGGGTCCAGAGTAAAACCACCTCGCTTGAGACAGAGGAGTCGAGCAAAATAGGGACCACGGAAAATGTAGACGTCGTCACACAGGTGAATGCTATCACCGTCGAGGTTACCGCATAACACGCGTTTCAAGGTAATCCAGCCTTCCGGGGATAAAGAGACACGCGCTGGTTCAGACGTACACCAACACCTACTGTCGTCATCGATGAGCTCCACGCGTTGGGGGTACAACAATAGGGTGCCGTCCGGTGTAAGAGTGCGGGTAGCTACAGAGCGCGCCTTGGGGTGGAGTACGTCGTGGACGTCGGTGATAATAGCTTTCAGCGCCTGCCATAATGCCGGCCGGAGTAGGATAGAGGCACCACCACACTGTTCTAACCGGGGAAAAAAAGAATCATCTCTACCACTTCGTAGGTAGACACCGACTCCCACGTGCATGAAATCGACTTCGGGCTCTTTTCCCTGTAACAACCGTATCAATAGAGTCCATCCTGCTAGGCTTAAACATAGCTTCACCTCTCGGGGATGTTCTTCGATGAGCTGCAGTTCATGGTCATAGAGGATGAGGATGACGTCAGGCGTGAGTTGGAAGAAGGCAAGCTCCGCTCCGTGCGCTGCCATAGTGGTGAATGACAAAACACCGACGAAGCAAATGTGTATATATCGATTCTTGCCCCTTCGTGAAAGTCCGTGATGTCCGTGATAAAAAAAACCCTAGTCCGTAACCGTACACGTTATAGGTGCGCACCTCTCTCTATCCGTACCCGTAAGCGTTCTAGTTTTTATTCCACCCTCACCCTTCGTGAAAGTCCGTAATGACTCGTGAGTAAAAAAACCCTAGTCCGTAGCCGTACACGTTATAGGTTTTTTTTCGCACCTCTCTCTATCCGTACCCCGTCACCGTTATAGTTTTTATTCCACCCTCCTCCTTCGTGAAAGTCCGTGATGATTCGGGCTGTAATGTTATCTGCAATCATTTAACCTGGGAATTGTGAATTTGGTGCAAAATAGGCGGATTGTAAATTAACCCAGGAAGGGTGGTCGCGCGGACCTGGGTGTAGACACCCATCACCAATCAGCATCCATTCTCATGTTTATAAATAGCCGCAATCATTTAACATAGGAATTTGCACTAGGTGAATTTTCGTGTAAAATGAAGGGATTCTGACGACACCCAGAATGCATCACTGGCGCCAGTGGCGCGACCCTTTTCAGGGCCAACCCCCAATGTTATCTCAATACACGCAATCATTTAACGTAGGAATTGTGAATTTGGTGCAAAATCAGCGGATTGTAAATTAACCCGGGAAGGGTGGTCGCGCGGACCTCGGTGTAGACACCCATGAGCATCCATTCTCATGTTTATAAATAGCCGCAATCATTTAACATAGGAATTTGCTAGTGCGAATTTTCGTGTAAAATGAAGAGATTGTGACGTCACCCAGGAATGGCGCCAGTGGTGTTGGCCCTTTTCAGGGCCAACCTCCAATGTTATCTCAATACACGCAATCATTTAACATTGACAAATTTGGTGCAAAATATGTGGATTGAGAATTAACCCAGGGAGGGTGGTCGCACGTGGGCGTAGTCACGCATCAGCCATGTGTACATCGACTCTCATGTTATTAATACACGCAATCATTTAACATGGAAATTTTCCACTAGACGAATTTCGTGCAAAATGACGGGATTCTGGCGTAACCTAGGAAGGGTGGGGAGCCCACTATTGGCCAATGAGATGTCTATAAAAAGAGCCAATGAAATGGCTATAAAAAGAGCCAATCTGCTAGCCCTAAAAAGAACCAATGAAGCCAGTATGAGCGAGGTTGAAACAGCCAATGAAAATGACCTGTATGTGAGTATAAAGCCAGCGGGAGCATGGTGCGGGGCATTCCAAAACTTTTCACAGACCTCACAACACGTAGAGCTATATTCCAGAAAGAAGATGATGAACAGCAGAGTGAGAGTGGCAAAGATGTCTACCACCAAGGCCTCCGGGCGAATGGCGATGGCACGCAGGGAGACAGAACGAAGACAAAAGAACAGCCTCATAAAAGCGATCAAAGATTTTTGGGCCGCAGAAATTCAAGGCTGGTGCAGATACATTGAAAGCGGCGACAACAACAACGTCAACCGTGCAGCAGCACTGAATCTCACCACCCTCATCAGAACGGCCAGGACAGTGGGGAACGAGGCGTGGCTGGTGCACCTGCAAAATACCATGGACGAGATGCACCCTCCCCCTCCACCACGACAACACCAACAACAACAACAACAACAACAACAACAGCCCCAAGTCGAGCCGGAATATGTACCATTAGGAACCATTCCACCCGCACGCTTCCTGGAAGACGTTCCCATATGTCCGGACATCGAAGACGGCCAACATCAACACCGATATACCCTGGAACCACACCGATATTTCTCAGTCAGTGAGATGGAGTAGACAGGAAAACTCCCCCTGAAGAAAACAGGGTCAACAAATTGACCCCAACGGCCATTTTCAGGGCCAACCCATTGTTGTCGAAAGAGAACTTCTAACTTGGTACAAATTCAAATCACAGGTCCTACATCATGCCCTCTTTATTCTATAGTATTACCAAACTGCAACACCAAAAAACAATCCCTGCCCCATTAACGGCCCTTTTCAGGGCCAACCCCTTACTTCCAAACACACAGGGGTTTTTTTCTGAGTGTTTTAAGGGCTAACCCATGCAAAAATTTGGTGCAAAATGAGCGGCATGATTGCAGATAACATTACAGCCCGAATCATAACGGACTTTCACGGACAAGGGGCGGGTGGAATAACAAAAAACTAGAACGGGTACGGGTACGATACGATACGATACGATACGTATTTTATTACGATCAAAGTAAACGTACAGTGATCAAGGGGAAGTAACTCCCAACATAAACAAAAACACTGATACGGGTACGGATAGAGAGAGGTGCGCACCTATAACGTGTACGGCTACGGACTAGGTTTTTTTTTACATTTTAACATGGCAAAATTTAGACTAGGTGAATTTGGTGTAAAATGAAGGCATTCTGTCGTGACCCAGAATGCATTGGGGTAATATTATAAAGAGTGGAATGGACTTTTAACCTGGAAATTGATGTGTTATTTACCTATTGTTACCTAGGTATGTGTGCGGGAGTTGGTGTTATTTTTTTTTTTATTTTGTGCTTTTGAGTTTACAAGTTTCCCCTTTCGGAAAGATGGGGTGGCCCTAAAAAGGGCCTTTGGAAGATGTAAGCGATTACATCGTTGGGGACAGGTGGCGTTGTCTTCTCACAGTACACACCGGGCATATCAAGGCTATGAATTCACACACTAGGGGGTTGTAATCGTCCGGACACTCTGGTAATCGGGCATGTCGGTGTATACAGGCTATACACAAGGCTTGATGCCCACAGGGGAAAATGGCGTATTTGGCGAAGTGATTACAGCATTGCACGCAGCGTAAATAGGGTGGTGCTTGGCATTCTGTGTTGGATGCCAGTCTTCTTTGTATTGCGGTAGCGTAGTGGATGACGTCTCCGTTTTCTTTTTTGCTTATTTTTCTTGTGTTCTCTCTTATTCTCTTTTTTCTTGCGTCTTTTCTGTTTTTTCTTGAGTCTTCTGTTTTTTCTTGAGTCTTTTCTGTTTTTTTTGAGTTTTTTCTTGAGTCTTTTCTGTTTTTTCTTGAGTCTTTTCTGTTTTTTCTTGAGTCTTTCCTCTTCTCCTCTTTTGCTTGTCCTTCTTCTCCTTGTTCTTCTTTTTCTTCTCCTTCTCCTTCTTCTTCTTCTTCTTCTTCTTCTTCTGTTTCTTCTCCTTCTTCTTCCGTTTCTTCTTCTTCTCCTTCTTCTTCTCCTTCTTCTTCTCCTTCTTCTCCTTCAGCTTGGAGGCTTTGTTGTTGTTTCAAGATATCTTCTAGCACTCGGTCCATTTCGTCAAAACGTTGGTATTCGACTGTGGTAAGATCCGGTGTGGCTCCTGGGGGGTGACTAAGATCCGGTGTGGCTCCTGGGGGGTGACTAAGATCCGGTGTGGCTCCTGGGGGGTCTTGATTATGGTCGCCCTGTGGTTGTTCTTCATGTTTAAATAGGTCTTGTATAATGGCATCGATCCATGGCTCGTCATGTACCATATCGATGTTGCCGAGCAGTTGTAGTTCATCATCATCATTTGTCATGAAGTCTGGTAACAGGTTGTCAATATCCATGATTTCAGCCAGGGATGACTCCATGACTGTGGACTCAGGCTGGTCAAATACGGTGTAATAGGCTGGTGAATTTGCACTGGTAAAATGGAAAGCTTCTCCACGTCTAATACAGACTGGCATAATTGTGAATGAATCAGAGTAAATACTGCGCGCTATTTATAGTGTAACGCGCGGACGTGAGCGTAATAGCGTAATTTTTATATGACATTTTTGTGCTCACTTACGCTGGAGAAATATTTTTGTGTTTCTTTTCCAATTTTAAACCGGTGTGATTTTGCAATAAATGCGAGTGCACGTATAAATTTTATTTCAAGTTGAACTGGGGCAACTGATCGTGTAGCATTTAAAAATTTAGAAGGGTAGCGGTAGACTAAGCCACTATTTTTAATGATTTTATCGATTTTGAAACCCGTAACGTTATGGTTAGGTAGTGTGGAAAACCCGGTACACTGGAAATAAATCGGTTTTCCTGGGTAAAAATACGTCAAGTATGTTCCTCACAGCCTTATAATGTCACCCTGAAAATTGTAGCTGGTTTATCGAAAGAAAACTAGGAAATTTTATCGTATCACACCGGCTACGGTAACACAGCACTATACAGTGTGCAGGCAAAATGTGAGTACAGCTATGGGTGTCAAATGGAGGTGTGTTACCGTAGCCCAAGGATAAAATTTCCTAGTTTTTTCTTTTCGATAAACATGCTGCAGTGAACTCACATTTATTGCAAAAAATGAGACCGGTTTTAAAGTTGGGAAAATAAGACACAAAATTTTTTAGCAGATACCACCATCTTGGACCCACTCCCACAGGCCGCCATTTTAAACCCACCACCACCACCACCTCCCACAGGCCGCCATCTTAAACCCACCACCACCACCACCCACAGTGACCCCTGTGACAGAATACACAAGGATAAAATTTCCTAGTTTTTTCTTTTCGATAAACATGCTGCAGTGAACTCACATTTATTGCAAAAAATGAGACCCGTTTTAAAGTTGGGAAAATAAGACACAAAATTTTTTAGCAGATACCACCATCTTGGACCCACTCCCACAGGCCGCCATTTTAAACCCACCACCACCACCACTTCCCACAGGCCGCCATCTTAAACCCACCACCACCACCTCCCACAGGCCGCCATCTTAAACCCACCACCACCACCACCCACAGAACGCCTAGACTATAAATAACGCGTAGTATGTTGCCATTTATTCACAACTACAATCATGGGTACAAGACGAAGGCTATTCACCGATCCTAGAGATCCTAGAGAACACAGAGAGGTGATTACGAGTGAAGAACATAACGATGGAGTGACAATAATTACAAGCTTTGAGCGGGTTATTGCCGACTAAACGATGATACGGCGAAGTGAAGAACAACTCGAAGAGCTCAGGAGGGAGGCAATGGAAGAAGATGCGAGGTTGATGAGACGGCGAAGTGAAGAACAAGACCAAGAGGTCAGGGACGCTATGGAAGAAGATGAGGATGTAACTGATGAAGAACTCCCCGACCTAGAGTGGTTAAACAGACCTCCAGCAAATACAACGGCTACGCAAACGCCAATTATAACAACGCCGGCTACCGAAACAACAACAACAACAAGAACAACAACAACATCACCATGCTCTTGGGCCGAGGTAACCCGCCTAAACGAACAGTTGAACCGCCTAAACGAAGAGTTGAACCGCCTAAACGAACACGTGACCCACCAAAACGAACAGATTAATCACATGAGACAAGACATGGATAAAATGGACGCTGTGAATTTAAAACAACAACAAGACCTAGATAAGGAAGAAAGTAAATCAAACTGCAGCGTGTGTACAGACGACGAAAGCCTCTACGCCCTATTTCCGTGCGGGCATTTATGCCTATGTGAAGAATGCTGGGTGACGCTAACATGTATAGGGGACACGTGCCACTGCGCTGAAACGGACGAACAGCATTTAAAGATCAAGTGTCCCGTGTGTAGGAAGCAGGTGGCCGGGGTAAAGAGAATCTACCGCTCCTAAAACAAGTGTCGTAACACTTTTCCAAAGTCCCTTTTCAGGGCCACCCAATGTTTTCGAAAGAGAACTTCTAAACTCAAAGCACAAAAAAAAACACCAGCTCCCATCACCCCTATGAAAAAACCTAAGGTTTTCACCACAATAGACTCTTAATGTTGAATTTTTTTAATACAATTATCTTTTGCAAAAGAATGAACACTAACAACCATTTTTTGAATTTTCTACTATTTTATTAACACAAATAGAATGAACGTGTTCATCAGACTCTGGGTATTGAATTTTTAATACAATTATACGCTATGAAGGCGCTTCAATGCACATAGAATGAACATAAAATGAACATAGTGTAGGAATACGTTAGGAGAGAAGCCGTATTTTCAGCTCGAGCAAGACTGGCAGATGATAATGTCTGAATGTTCCAATGCAATAAGACTTGAAAATGTTCAATATTTATACAACAAGACAATAGAATGAACGTCTTCAACTCTGAGTATTGAATTTTAATACAATTAACAGTAAAACTCTGAGTATTGAATTTTTAATACAATTATACGCTATCAAGCCGCTTCAATGAACGTGTAGGAATACGGTAAATGTTTTCAACACCAGACTTGTTCAATAGTTATGCAACAAGACTTGTTTGAACTCATCATCGTCTTTCCGCCCCTGGTGCACATAGACGTAGGTAGCAATCTGTTCACGTGGAATTCTGGGTGGACAGGCAGCTTCCACTGCCAGGGCAATTTGCTCCTCGGTCACACCCTGTAGTGCCTCAGTGATGAGCGCGTATGAGGGTACACTATTCTCCACACACGTATGCATGTTTATCGGACTGTTGTTCCCACAGCCTGCACATGCTTCGATACGCAAGTGTCGAATGCGAGGTCTGACATGATCCAGGACTGTGTCGATGTACTTCTTACAAATATACTGAGTCACCTGGTCAGACAGGGCTTCATGAATTGTAGCTGTGAGACTCTGCAACTTCCGCCACGCCGTTATTTTCAAGGTGACACCCTGAGGACAAGGAACACGCTCTTGCGTATCTAACCTCATTTTCCATTTGCGGATATGCACCAGGAGCTGGTCGTTGAAATAGGCACAGCTGACAAAGATGTCGTCACCCACATAAAATTTCGCTTCGTCACTCCCCTGGTCGCGAATAACCGCATCGATGGCGTAATCAAGGGCCTCTAGTTTTAGCCAGGTGTCGTACGTTAAGGCGATATGCCTAGCTGGTCTGTCGTTAAAGGCCGGTGCGTTAAAATGCACTTCTTCGCCTTTGACACTCACAGTTAAATAGGCTGAGAGCTCCCAAATGTTCGTGTGGGCTGCCTGGTAGGCCTGCTGGATAATGTTATTGATCTCCTGCACAGACATAGGAAGTTGCACCTCTCCTTCTTCTTTCACGGGCTCAGGCACTTGCTGGGGCACTGGCTGAAGCACTGGCTCAGGTATTTCTAAAGGTGTTAGTCGGGGCCGTTTGGGTCGTGCACCGCGTTTGGCAGGTACACCAGACGCTGGGTGCGTACGTTTGCTAGCTGTACGCTCTTCGGTGGTGTCCATGGTTAAGATATCATCATCTACAAGGGGGGTTTCAAGTAGATCTGCTAGTTCTTCATTTCCCGTCTTCTTCAGCGCCTGCACGAAGGCTAGAAATGCATAGGGGCCACGGCGCAGTAGACCGTCGATGAGGGCTCTGTTTTGTGCTGAAGTGGTTTTCTCAGCCATGATATCTTCGCGACCGTGTTTCAGGAGTATGTTTTCCTCCATAAGCAGATCACATAATTCGGCCACATGCTGCATCTCATCAATGAGGCGAACACGGTACTTTCGAAGCGTAACTAGGTCGGCTGACTGCATGACTATGGGCTCAGGCTGGTGATTAACTGCTACGGTGTAATAGTCTGGTGAATTTGCACTGGTAAAATGAAAAAAAGTAAAAGGTTCTCCACAGCTCATACAAGCAGGCAAGCAGGCTGGCTGGCTGGCTAGAGGTGAGGCAGGCAGGCAGGTAGGCAGGCAGGCTGGCAGGCAGGCAGGCAGGCAGGCTGGTCAGGTCAGTCAGGCAGGTAGTGCAATGAATACACCCCCACCCCTAAAAATCGCCTCCTTTTATACGTTTTTCTACAATCCGCCATCTTAAACCCACCACCACCACCACCCACAGGCCGCCATCTTAAACCCACCACCACCACCCCCACAGGCCGCCATCTTAAACCCACCACCACCACCACCCACAGGCCGCCATCTTAAACCCACCACCACCACCACCCACAGGCCGCCATCTTAAACCCACCATCACCACCTCCCACAGGCCGCCATCTTAAACCCACCACCACCACCTCCCACAGGCCGCCATCTTAAACCCACCACCACCACCTCCCACAGGCCGCCATCTTAAACCCACCACCACCACCTCCCACAGGCCGCCATCTTAAACCCACCACCACCACCACCCACAGGCCGCCATCTTAAACCCACCACCACCACCACCCACAGGCCGCCATCTTAAACCCACCACCACCACCACCCACAGGCCGCCATCTTAAACCCACCACCACCACCACCCACAGGCCGCCATCTTAAACCCACCACCACCACCACCCACAGGCCGCCATCTTAAACCCACCACCACCACCACCCACAGGCCGCCATCTTAAACCCACCACCACCACCACCCACAGTGACCCCTGTGACAGAATACTCGCTTCTGATTGGCTGTCGCTGTGACGTCACAGAGGTCATATGCAAATTTCTGAGGTCAATGTTGTTCAAACAGGGTAGACTATACTACTCATGTCGAGGAAATTCGAGGAAGGTCTTCCTCCAAAGAAACAATCTCGAATTACAAGCGTCTCGTCCGTCATTCATAATCCAGCCGTCGTCCATTAGAGAATATCCGCGTCCATAATCCAAAGACCTATTCCATTTTCCATATAACAGTATTAGCACCAAATTCAAAAAGATAATAATAGTATACAAAAACAAAAACATAGGCTCGTTTCCTGCAAGAGAGAAGCGGTCAACAGTTTTCAATGATGGCGGCAAGACATCATGATGTTCCAAAAATATCAAATCCGTATCGCTGATCAGTATTCTTAATCCATAATATTCGTTGTAAAATCGTCATCCAAAGAATGATGTATCTCAGTCACGCTTTGATTGTGACTGTTCATATGAGTACCATGAGGTTCTTGAAGTACATGGGTTCATACGGCCCCTAGCATGGGCGTCGCTAGGATTTTTCAAAGGGGGGTCGATTATCATAGCACTTTAGGCGAGGGTCCAGGGGCCGCCTAGGCCCCGGAAGCTCCGGGGTCCTAGATCGCCGGAGAGGCATTCTAAGCGTTTTCCCGGAATTAAATCTGAACATAATGTATGCAGATTTATGGTTATATTATACAGCTCTGAGACATTAGATGCCCTGAGATGCATTCTGAGCGATTTCCAACAATTAAACTAACACGTTATTTGTCAAATATCAGTCTAATATTTTATTCTCTTGTCATCTTGAAAACACAATAATACTGCTTTGGGCCTATATACCTCGTAGGCTAACCCAGTGGCGTCGGAACGTAATTGGAAGTGGGGGACCACTATCACAGCCCAACAGGCGGGGGTCCAGGGGCCGCCTAGGACTCCGGGGTCCTAGATAGCCTGAGATGCGTTCTGAACGCTTTTCCGGAAATAAAACACACATTTGCATGCACATTTATGATTCTATTTTCACGATTTTTTTTCGCAATTATAAGCATGCATCGATATTGAAAACATCGCACCTCATGCCTTCATCATTGACGTTCTAGTTATATTTAAAACATACAAAACGATGACTTATAGTTCTTGGGAGGGAAACCAATATGCCTACAGATACGATTCATTCACACAAAGATAAAACAAGGAAATCCTCACAGCCCAACAGGCGAGGGTCCACGAGCCGTTTAGGCCCCGGAAGCTCCGAAGTTCCAGATCTCCAGAGACACGTTCTAAGCGTTTTCCCAGAAATAAATTCGAACGTAATGTATGCAGATTTATGGTTCTATTTTCACGTATGTTTCGCATTTATAAGCACTCATCGATATTGAAAAAAATCATACTTCATACCTGAATCCATTTGACTGTTTAGTTATATTTATCACATAAAAAGAACACACAAAAAACGGATGACCTTTACATCATAGAACATTAAAACCAATATGATAGCGATTCATTTACACAAAGCTAAAATGAGCGAGCCTGACAGGCGAGGGTCCAGGGGCCGCCTAGGCCCCGGAAGCTCCGGGGTCTCCGGTTGCCGGAGATGCGATTTACCCGTTTTCCCGGAAACAAATCTGAACACAATGTATATAGATTTGTGGTTCTATTTTCACATTTGTTTCGCATAAACCCGCATCGATATTGAAGAATATGCCGGACTCCATTTGACTTCCTGGTTTAACACAAACAAAACGGGCCTATAACACATCACTACACGTCCTGGCACTCTATCTGTAATTTTGATGTGGGGACATGGTCAGTTAGGGATGCTGAAAAGTGAGTGGCCAAAAGATATTCAGGCCCCCCTAAATTAAAAGTGAGGGGTGGGGGGGGAGCTGGCCCCTCCGCTTCTGACGCCACTGTAACCATGTTAAAATGATTAAAACTAAACTAAAATCAGATCACTTTCCGATCCATATGTCATTTCATGACTGTGAACATTAAACTTTTGCTGAAAATATCACAATAATATTGTGTAGAATATCAAACTGTGTATCATGGACTATATCTCGTGGCCATGGTGAAATACTGACTAGAAACAAAATTAAACTGATATATTTTCCGGAAATGAAATATCACGAATGTAGTTTAGCCTTCAGCAAAGCTTATACATATACAGCTTTCAGGTTATTGCCCGTTTTTGCACTTCGCCAACGGTAGACCGAGGCTGCCGATGCTTCATTATCAAATCCACACGCATCGAGCAGAAGGAAAAAACACACGCGTTAGTGTTAATGATTAATTGAATAGTAACTTCGCCTGCTTTATCCGTTGAGAGTTCCCCTGCAGTATCTGTCAAGGGTGGAGTCTCATGAACAGAGCTACAGTTCATAATCCACTTTATTACCATAAAACGGGAAGTCGTGGTAAACCCATTGTTGAGCGAACTGACGCGTCACTACTGGAACGGAGCATGCTTACGAGCCTGGAGACGGACTTTTTTTATTTCTTTCTTTTCCCTTTTGCTTTTTTTGTTTTGTTTTATTTTGTTTTTGCTTGGCGCGTCCAAGGGGGGGTCGTTCGCACCGGACGACCCCCCCCTAACGACTAGGCTAGCCCCGGGTTAAGCGGAATTAGACACAAGTTACGAAACGTTGCGCCATAGATCTTGCACGTTACGTTCGTATTTTGCTATCAGCATGCGATATGTATCGCCAAATTTGAGAAACTTTGAGTGTAGGCGCTTGGTGGAAAATGAAAAATGACTAAATTAGTCTGTCCAGTCATATAATCTGCATTAAATTGGGAGTGATTGAAATAAACCCATCCGCTACAACTGGAAGGAATGTATGCCGGGGAGAGCCTGCCTACTTTTGTAAATACAGATCTAAGACTGTGTTTACAATGAAAATAAACCATCCCTCGAGACGTTTATTTGTTCGAGCCTTTGTCGTATTGGTGTGAGAATTGATTTAACACGAATACATAAACAACATCTTCGTTTATGCGTTCCATCAGTTCGCCAAATTAGAAATCTGCCATCTGATCGGGATTGCCCTTGTTCGGATAGTCCATCATATTGAGTCATTCGTGTTATAAGTTTCTAATAATCCCATAGAGCTCGACTATCTTCCGACGATACTCTACAGCAAACGTCTTTGGTATAATCGCCAAGTATTAACAAACGTCCAATGTTAATTATTCCATCTTCAAATAGAGTGTCCATCACCGCTTTATATGATGATAATGACCTCATGAGTTTTGTAAGCATCTCCCTTGATGCATCGTTATAGTATTGGGGGTGTGGTTTCTCCGTTAATATCTTATGAAGTGATACTTCAGCAGTGTGGATCTTTTCTTTCTGAAGGTTCACACCCATACCATGCTTAGTCAGAACATTCTGCCAAGCGATGTCTTCCTTCAGGGCAAAATCTCAGTCTTCATGGAGTATCTACCAAACGTTCATTAACAATATCTGTGTTCAAGAAAACTGATCGTAGGTATATTAATGTCGGAAGCCATAAAGCATTCTTTAGCTTTACTGCATACAAGAGATATCATTCATGGGATGTTTCTTTGTTTATCGATTTGCTTGAATTTCTCATTAAAAATATCTATGTGAAATTTGGCAACACAATATATCAACAGCATATAGGTAGTTCAATGGGTACTAATTGTGCACCCCTGTTGGCTGACATATATCTGTTCTCTTATGCATATGACTATATGCAGGCGCTTTCAAAAGCCCATCCATTCAAAGCCCGTTCCTTCTCATCCACCAACCGCTATATAGACGATCTTCTCGCTGTGGATAATCGCTATATAAATGATGCAGTGAAGGATATATATCCTCCTTCACTGGATTTGAAGGAAACTACAGATAGCCCTACAGGCACATCATATTTAGATCTGTATCTCTATAAAAATGAAGCGGGAATTCTTTCTCGTCGACTTTTTGAAAAAAGAGATGATTACAATTTCGATATCGTAAACTATCCCTTTCTGGACAGTAATATTCCAGTGGGAGCTGCATATGGCGTATACATATCTCGCCTAGTAGCATTTGCTAGATCCTGTGTTAAATGTGACGATTTTAGTCAACGTCACAAAACATTGTTGCAGAAACTTATAAAACAGGGCTACACCACCAAGCGCCTCCACTCAAAGTTTCTCAAATTTGGCGATACATATCGCATGCTAATAGCAAAATATGAGCGTTTCGTTTCGTAACTTGTGTCTAATTCCGCTTAACCCGGGGCTAGGGGCCGTATGAACCCATGTACATCAAAATCCTCATGGTACTCATATGAACAGTCACAATCAAAGCGTGACTGAGATACATCATTCTCTAGATGACGAATTACAACGATTATTATGGATTAAGAATACTTATCAGCGATACGGATTTGATATTTTTGGAACATCATGATGTCTTGCCGGCATCAATGAAAACTGTTGACCGATTCTCTCTTGCAGGAAACTAGTCCTTGTTTATGTATGCTATGATTGTCTTCTTGAATTTGGTGCTAATACTGTTATATGGAATATGGAATAGGTCTTTGGATTATGGACGCGGATATTCTTTAATGGACGACGGCTGAATTATGAATGACGGACCAGACGCTTGTTATTCTACCTTGAGTTATTTTTAGATCGGTCAGCTCCTTATTGTTTGGAAGAATACCATTGATCTAAGTCTTTTTCCCGTTCAAATAATACGAGAGGTAGTTGCAGATACACGTTTATATAGGTCTGCACTGATGATTAGAATGGAATGTTTATTCTAGTTAGTTGGTGACAGAAACACCGCTTTCATATCACTCTGTTTTCTGTAATTGCTTGTCTTAAAATAGTATCCCCACAACTGTGTGCCGACCAAAGAATTGTTAAGTTACATGAAAAAGCCCGTACTTTTATACTTTATGATATGTGATTTAACTCTCACCTCTGGACGACCTGGGACAACCTGCTCGAACCGGTGCTTCATCTCTGACTCCGTGCTCTTTCTTCGACTCGCGCCAAAAGTAGCCTCCTCCTCTAGACCACTCGGACCACCTGCTCGACCCGATGCTCCCCCCACCCCACGTCGACTCCGCGCCGAAAATAGTCTCGTCAAGACCCCGGGCCACCTGTGCGACCCGTTGTCCATTCTTTGTCCCCTAGCACTCACACCAACAGGGCGCTTATGCTACTTATTACAAACCAAATTTGGAAAGAATCTGCTTTGCATGATTTTATAGCCCGAAAACTAAATGTACTGATGGGGCGAATCGAGTCTCTTTGAGTCATTGGGTAACAATTAGCTAGTGAAAGCTACATGTATTTACAGATTACCTCAATGATAATTGAGTGTAATTGTTAGGTTACATTGTAATTGATATTCCATTAAACCTTAGGACTGTTTCACGAAAAACAAATTTGTGAAAGATTGGAGGAGGTGGGGGTCGAGGGGAGGAGGAATATTTTTTATGGGTGGTGGCTCAATGTGCATATTGATAACAACGCGAGATAGAAAATTAAATGATACTTCTGTTAAGGGTTAAATTTAGCTCATGTATATTCATCCATATTCCAGCCACCACGATTATGCAATGCGCGCGGTGGTAAATGTTTAATTGACTTATAGTTGCCACGCCCAGTATAATACGTCAACTTTCATTCGTGTCAATCATAATTATCTGACCAATGACTTTTGATCACTCATATTGAGACCCGCGATGTCTGAATTCAGACAGTTTTGGTTTCTACATCCAGAGAGTTTACTTCGTAATTCCGACCAGTGAAGACGTATAATAATACGTTGGTAGCTAGGGGTTAACAATATATTTTCAAGTTGGCTGTACCTCGAAGTTCATACCGTTCACCATGGTTATATATATATTGTAAGTATGAATAAATCTATTTTACAGAATATATAGGTTTATTATCTTTTATAATGTTACGAGACCCGTTCGACACGCTTCTACAATCTAAGGCGCACTCTTGCTAATCTCTGCTTCGTTATTAATATGCTAAAACGGGCTTCGTAACACTTCTATGGGTAGTACTGGTGTGTGAAATCTACGAGTTGAAGCGAAATGCCAGGGGGGGGGGGGGAATTGACTAAAGAGCAACCATATGACTAACAGAAACCTCACATTCAGACGGTGGATTTCCGGAGGTAGACTTGGAGTGTCTCACCCCGCTCCTCCCGCTAGAGTCACTACAGGACAATCGACTGGACAACTTCCCTGATTTCTGGTAAAGAATACATGATGCCTTCAACCGTGACTCCACGGGGCACTCGAGCATTCATGTGCGGAGTGCGGTCGAAGTCTCCAGATTCTACAGTCAACTGAGCCGCCGTCAACGTGTACGATATGGACGACACCCTGTTCCGCAAGAACGTTTGAGGGAGTTTACAGAGGCCATCATCGAGGTTGAGGGTATATCCACCCCACGGCTTGAGGAACCCGCATCGTCTGAGAGGTATGCACCTGTCGTCGCTCCCGTCACACTGCCCGAGCATATGCAGGTCGAGTCACCATTCGAGCCCATGGAGGTGGAGTCCCGAGCTGATGAAGCGACTGCCAGCGATCCACCTCAGGCCACCAATCGAGTGAGTGAGATGCACCGGCGCCACTGGGATACCATGCCATATGCCAATGTTTTCATCGTCAGCGGCCACTGCAATCATGTTTTCATCGTCGGTGGCCTCTGCAGGATCTCAATTTCCGCCTGGTCGATTTTGCCCATCTACACACTATGTCGAGGCGGTCTTTAACGATCCGACCACTACCTTTCCGTAACAAGCTCGCCCACAATTATACGCCATAAAGCGATCGAGCAACGGCGGTAGTGCTGTGGTATATTTAGTACCAAACGAGATTTGAATCACAACACATGAACAACTTGAATAAAGTGCTATTGTTTCAAAGCGCATTCACAGACATTGTTGGTTTACTCTTAAATGTTGTCCCCCTGTACAGACCTTTTGGTCTATGATATATGTTGGCATTTGTGGGAAGTTGATGCTTGGTCGACATCGGACCTTGCAGACTAGTCTTTTGTGTTAAATGCCGTCATTTTCATCAACACATAGATACAATACATATCACGAATCGTTAGATTCTTGGAATATGCTTTAGAATAGGTTAACCAGAAGACTATACTGTGAAGCCATGTGACTGTATGTCGGCACCTCTTCCCACTTCCCTTATATGTGTACTGTACTGCTCAACCAGTAAATTCGGGCATATGAGGGAAGGAGCGTGGTATAGAGTTATCTCCCCTATACCCTGTATTGGTGGAATGGAACTTTTCTGTATCGGAGGAATAAAGGAATGTCATTCTGGGAATACTGTTGATATGAGCTGGTTGAATGTAACTTAGTAAAAATCGTGCCCCCCGCTAGTATTGAGAATAAATCTTGGACTGTTGGAAGGGGGTATTGCTCTACATCAAGGCATTTCTTAACTGTGGATTTGTAGTCTCCGCATATACGGATTTGGCCATCTGCTTTAGGCACAACTACAAGCGGGATATCTTTGAAATAGATCCATCTTTCTCAAGTTTTTCTAACTCGGTTCCCACTTTCTCTTTGAGTGCATAAGGCACAGGCCGGGCTTTGAGAAAAATTGGAGTACAATTTTTTGGACCTTGATTGTGGTCTTATGTCCTTTTATGGTGCCTATCCCCTCACTGAAGACCCCTGATATTCTCTAATTATATCAGGGAGGGCCCATCCTTTTCCTGTACATGAACGATTTTAGAACAATGAGGGGCGATGCTTGACAACCAGTCCCTACCTATCAAGGCTGGACTATCATTGCAATCGATGACATATAGTGGAAGGTTGTCATGCACTGACCCGTTATATTGAACAGCAACAGAAATTTTCCCAAGTACGGGCAATTTTTCCCCTGTAAAGGTTTGCAGCATAATGCTAGCTTTTTCAAGAGGGACAGTGTGAAAACTTTCTCTATACTTGCTAACAGGTAAAATTGACACTGCAGCTCCAGTGTCAATTTCCATCTCCAGTGGAGCTCCACTGACAGACATTTCTACGACATGATGTTTACTGTTGTTATGGTGTATGGTGAACAGGTTGAATGTCAGAGTTGAGAGTGTCAATCCCTTGATCCTCTTCATGGTCATGCTGATGAATGTACTTGACTTGAGAGAAAGATCGGGTTTCCGTTGATTGCTCATGGGGCTTCCGCTTTGGACATTTGGCATGGGCCTGGCCCTACCTTTGCAGATGTTGCATGATCTCTCTTTGAACCAGCATTTTTCATGGGGATGATTGCTTTTTCCCCACCGGAAAGATGGCTTTCTGGTGACCGTAATTTTGCTGACCGGTTGTGAACTGAGTTGTTTCTCCTGTTGGTCAGCAACTGCCATTGCTGTGGCTATGTCTATAGCCTCTTTCAGTGTCAAGTCTTCGGCCAACAGCTTACGTTGTATCTTGGGGGACAGCAAACCACATAGGGGACTACCAGACCATCTCTGAGGGCGTCCTGCAAGAATTCCCCAAAGTTGCAGGACTCAGCCAATCTACAAAGCTCAGCCGCAAACTGAGAAACAGTTTCACCCTCTTGTTGTGTTCTCTTAGTAAAGCGAAAGCGAAAGCGTTCTGCAATAACCAAGGGCTTCGGGTGAATATGTTCCTTGAGAATATCATACAATTCTTCAACTGTTTTACTGTCAGGTTTTCCTGGGGCGATCAAACTTTTGAGTAGACCATAAGCGTTCCCTCCGATGACAGTCAAGAATATAGCTCTGTGCTTGGCTTGTTTTCCAGGCCCTGTAATTTCATTTAGCTAGGAAGAATTGTTTTAACCTTTCTACATACTCTGACCAGTTTTGGCCCTCCTTGTACTCGTCTATCTTTCCAAGTGTCGTCATGGTTATTGTACTGGTGTTGTTGTTGTTGTCGAGTTGAATTAGTTGAAAGTTCAAGTTCAATCTGTCGTTGACAATTGAGACCACCAGTCTTCGATTCTGGGTTGAGATTGCGATACTGTATCTTTTGAATCCCATCCTCGTCGCCAGTATGGTATATTTAGTACCATACGAGATTTGAATCACAACACATTGCAATTTGTGAGAACTCTCGACGGAAAGTGGGATTGTATGGGGCGCCGATGTTCCCGGGTAAAATTACATAAACCCATCAGAAGATTCCAGTCCGGCCAGTGGTTTTCTCTGGACTTAAAATGGATGACAACAGAACACACACATTGCTGTAGTTAGCTTTTACTGCTCGTACATTTCAGCTTACAAAATTGTGACGCTGTACCGGTGGTAACATGACAGAGGATCTTATTCTGTAAATTGGAAACCGTCAAACATTTTCTTTTATACTATCCTAACAATGGGTACATGATAACATCTCATCAGACTTTATGACAATGGGACAATCGAATTGTCACTAAACCAAAACACAGAACTCAAAGTCTGAGTTCCACCGGGTACATTGTACTTATCCACACCGTTAAATCATATAGCTGACTTCCGAAGATCGAATCTGACGCCTACTAGAAATACAGTCAAATATAATTTCTCACAGAAGTTAACTGACAATGCTTGACCCTACAGGTCATTGGACAGGATGTTTATATTACCAAAGCAGAATCCAGAACCGAAAACAATTCCCTCATGTTAAACTGTCAGCCTCGAATATAACATACATGTAGCCTACTGTACTCATACAAACCGATACAGTGTAAAAGCTTAAGAAATCATGAATTTTCACTCAAGGAAAAAGTTAATATAATAAAATTGCTAATGTTAGTTATGGTGGCTAAAAGTCGAGATTTCACATATAATTTATCTCATCTATATGGTGGTCAAGAATCGACATTTTACAACATGAACAACTTGATTCAGCCATGTATTCCCAGAATGACATTCCTTTATTCCCGTGATACAGAAGAGTTCTATTCCATCAATTCATGGTGTAGAGGGGGGGGGGGGTGGTAATCCATATCACATGTCGGGGCGGTCTTTAACGATCCAGCCACTACCTTTCCGTAACAATCTCGCCCACAAGTTTTTCGCCAAAAAGCGATCGAGCAACTGCGGTATTACTATATCCGACGGCCAAAAGTCCGCGTCTTCAATCACCCGTTCAGCATCACCCATCGTGGCTCATTTGAGCCGGTTTTGGCTCAAATGGACACATCGAATTCGTTGGAATGGGCTCAGAAGCAACATTCCAACGCCCAGTGGACCATGGACAGTGTCACCAAGGTCATGTTTATCCCCAGCAAACTGACTTGAACATGAATGGCTTCTCAAATGAGACAAACACACACCCAGGGAGCCCCAGTAGTATAGAAAAGCTATTTAAAGTCGCATTGACCCCTTTGCACTTAAACTTGAGGCGTTGGCGCTGGAGATTGGAAAGTGACCTCTGCCAGAGTTTGGCCGCCATCTTGAATTTGGTAAAAACTTGACCAATGTGGCAGCGGTTTAGTCTCTTGAACTCGGATACAAGGTCACGTGACCTTTGTATTCCTCCGCGGTGATGCGGTCATGTCTGGCGGTGATGCGGTCGCCTCCGCGGAGAAAAAGTAGTCCCTAGATAAAATGGTCCGATGGGGTCGAGTGAGGTATCAAAATGAAGCTTAGGGGAGGGGGCATCTAATGGACTGGGGGCGGGATTGAAATAGCGTCATTCTGCGCATGCGCGGTGGCCCAAGGGTATGAAAATAGACGTTTTGGCATCTAGGGGAGCCACGAATGGTCCGATGGAGTTCAGTGAGGTATCAATATGAAGCATTCGTAAAGGGGCATCTGATGGGCTGGGTGTGGGGTTGAACTATACCGTTTAGGTGTATTGAGCTGCTCTATCTAATTTTTATCTATTTTTACATCTTTTCCAGCTGTCAACTGTTATGGTTTAGCGATAATGTTGCCATTTTCTCCCTTATATTTAGCGTTCATAAAACATACAAGCTAGTCTGGTGATAAAATTTAAAATCACATGTCCAACACACACTCACATAATGAAAGCAAGAATCGAACTTGCGACCCCTCGAGATGAAGGATACCCGTCCAGGTTTCATTTTTTTTTTGAGGTGTACTGAAATGCTCTCTCTAATTTATGCCACGGTATCTATTTTTACATCTATGTTGAAGATTTATATCGACACTACTACACACTTTTCGAGATGTGTTCTCACTTTCGATGAAAGCACAAAAGTCTAAAATGAGTCTAAAAAAATTCACCTACGCTAATATATTCTAGTTTTTGTAGAATATAGATTCGCGTTCATTTCTATTTCGTCAAGAAAAAATTTTCATCTCGAAAATTGGCAGATTGAAATGTTCTCTCTCTCTCTCTCTCTCTCTCTCGCTCTCTCATTTTAAGCCACGGTATCTATATTTACATTTATGTTGTACATTTATGATAGAGTATATTACATCAATTCCCTGAGGTTAGAGTAATATGGTTGCTTTTTAGTCGCCCAACCTCGTCAATCTTTTTTTGATGACTTTTATCCCATTTCATGATTTGTACTGTGGTGTGAGAGCTTACGCACTCAGACACATCGACGCCAACCTTTGCGTGCAGTGAGGCCCGGAGGAACGGCGCCAACTTGAACGGTATACCATTGACACATTCAGCCAGTGTCACTTTCGATGAAAACACAAAACAGTCTAAAATGAGTCTAAAAAATAAAATTCACCTACGGTAATATATTCTAGTGTTTTGTAGAATATAGATTCGCGTTCATTTCTACTTCGTCAAGAAAATTGGCAGATTGAAATGTTCTCTCTCTCTCTGTCTCTCTCTCTCTCTCTCTCTCATTTTATGCCACGGTATCTATTTTTACAGCTGTCAACTGTTATGGTTTGGTCACAATGTTGCCATTTTCTCCCCTATATTTAGCGTCCACAAAAAGAAGAGTATATTACATCAATTATGTTCAAGAAAAGACCCCGCTAGAAAATTGTCTTCAAATTGTCTGTTGTTGTGTGAGTATAAAAAAAAAAAAAAATCTGGTCAACAGGGGCGCGTATATTTCGTGCGACGCTATGTTGCCAATGCATTGAAATTTGAATAGGTTGTCTGCATGGGTTTCAACGCAAGTATACTAAAGTCTAGCTTACCTGATAAAAGAGTTTAGTCCAGATGTATACCTATATTCCATACTGCCGAGCGTTTTATGCATATCTGGGGGTTATTTTTTCCTAGGTGGGTATAACACACCATGAAGCCTTCATCACGATGCATTCGTATCCTAAAAAATATGGGTATCACCACGAACCTCATTCCATATATATTTTTTTCGAAATTCACAGATATTTCCATCGGTAAATCCGGTCTTCATTATACTACATGGATGAAATGAACGCACTAAACTATCAAGCTAATGATTTTGACCAACGGCACACGCATGTTTCCTGGTGTCATGGTGTCGACACCCCAGCGGTTTTCCGCTTCTGGGGTTGTCACGGTAGATGAATTTCTTCGCCCATACACCCACGTGGGGTGGGTGTGGCAAAACAGAGGGTATTCAGCCAATGAACTATAAGAAAAACATATGTGTGTGCATATTTTGGCTGTATAGGTCGTAGAAAATGGGGCGGCTTAAAATGAACACATTACATTACACTGTGTTGCGAATTGTTGCGAGTGCACGGGTGACTCGGTACGTTTTCATACCACGCTTTCACAGAATAGGATATCGGCTAATAAATTTGGGGTGGTGTGGGTAATTCGACAGTCTTCAAGGCCCTCCTTGAAAGTCTGAATGATTTCTCGGTTTGATGAAAAAAATATTTTTCGGCTACAAATAAATAATTCGTGAATTCTGATAGAACGTGAAACAATGTTTTATTAGAGGTGAACAATTACTATATATTACGTATACAAGGCAATTTCAATAATACAAACGAGTCAATTCAATTCTTTTTATTGCTCGACTCTCTCACATATAGAGTATGGCAAATGCCATAATAATAACAAAATAATATAAAAGACAATTGATACAGAGATAAAGCCTGTTACTGTGGCAATATCAATTTGTAAAGAAAGAAGATAGAACTAAGTATACTCAGCTGGGTTGGGCATTTATCTGTTCGTTCCTATATATATTATGTATGTACATCGCTATTTCACCATGTTCTGATGGAGGGTTGAACAGAATTTCTATATACTGATGTAACATTATCCTGTATTTGTAAGAGATCAGATAATGGTTTTCTTTTAATATAGAGACTAGCACATGCCAATAAAAATCTGTTTTTGTCTTCTAGGAGCATCTGCCTGGACTAGTGTAGCGTCCGCATTCAACATTCCGCGCATGCGCAGACAGGGAATTGTGGGAAAAGGGAATGGAAATAGACGTTTTGGGGTTTAGGTGGGCCACTAGTGGTCTGTTGGAGTCGGGTGAGGTATCAATGTGAAGCACACGTGAGGGTGCATCCGACTGGGTGGGCGTGGGGTAGGAATATCGTCATTCTGCGCATGCGCAGGCAGACCCTAGTATGGAAATATACATTTTGTGGCCGATGTGAACCACTAGTGGTCCAAATGGGTTGTGGGAGGTGTCAAAGTAAAGCTTTTCTCGGGTAGAATCAGAATGGTGTGTTTTTTATTGCAAGTCGAGTCAATCTGCGCATACGCAGTTGTGTGTAGTAAGTAAAGTGACCATTTTGGGGAAGTGAAGGAAAGTATTTGGTGCAGAGATGGACCACTATTGCTCCGAATGCATCGTGTGGGGTGTCATTCTGTAGCTCTCGGGGTGTAGACCCCGATTTGTGAGCTGTCCTTGTCATCTGCGATGTCATGAGTGACGTCATCAGGACGAGTAGTAGCGCAAATTAGCATTTTGGGACAGTGAAGGAAAGTATTTGGAGTGGAGAGGGGCCATCCTTGGTCCGAATGTGTCGTGGGAAGTGTCATCTTGCAGTTCTCGGGATGTATACTCCATTTAAGGGATGTCCACAGCATCTGTGACGTCATCGGTGACGTCATCAGTACGGGTAGTAGCGAAACAACACCAAGAGCTCCGGAGCTCCGAGTTCTCTTGTAGCAGCGCCCGCCAACGCCAAGCTCAACGCTTCAACGCCCTGGTGAATTAGCCCAAAAGCTCTGATTTTCATGGAATTCTCACTAATTCATTGGAAATGCAGTGACGCCCGTCAACGTTCATCGGAACACACTAGCATAACACCTTGACGCCATGATATAGACAGATGTGAGAAGAACAACAACAACGAGTTTTTTTTTCATATAGTTTATTTTCCCCTCCATCATAACATACCCACGCTGGGGGAGCCGCGTTGGGTATGTTTACAATTCGAGAAGTCTCTTATCCAATCAGAGACCGCCATTTGCATCTGTCATACTCGTTCTTGTCCGTTAGGTGTATGCTCGGCTGTCCAATCAGAAGTCGCCGTTTCAGAGAGTTCCATCCTTTTGTTCTAGTCCTCCTCGGGCAGGCCTGGATATTCGTCGGGCAGCATGTCCTGAAACAGTTGTTTGCGCATTCTAATCGCATTTTCCAGGGCCTCGATGAGTGGTAGCCTCATATCCTCTTCCAAGTGACGCTTGGTCTTCATGATGGACCTTTGCGTGGGGTCGCCTTTCATTTCAAGCGGTAGTGAGGTATACTGTTCATAGATCGCCATGGCTGTTTTCCTGATGCGGGGTCGCATTTCGGTGTACGCCTGTTGTAAGTTATCCTGTCCCGCGTCCTCGATCGCTTCAGCGTGAGTATTGATAGCTGCTGTCACAATACGATTCCAGAAGGTGGGCTCTGTCTCACTTTCCTGGGATGTAGGCTGACTATCTGAGGTCAAGCTCTCTGTAGCAGTAGATAAACTGTCAGCAATCCCGGTTTCGGTATCAGACGATACACTCTCATCCGCTTCCTCAGTGGGCTCCTCGGAGTCTGGATGGAAAGTCTTCTGGTGTCGCATCATATCGTAATGTCTAGTGAACGTGCGTTCGCACTCAAAGCAAGTATAAGCCATGCCGACGGTTGAACGTCGACTGAGCGTGTTTTGAAAATACACTCCATTTTATAGACGCCCGTCAACGCTTAGCTTAACGCTTCAACGCCTTCGAGAATGCGGGGAAAGGAGATGAAAGGCATCCTCGACACTGGGATGAATCACTATCGGCTCTTCAATTCGGAACGGCGGATCGACCTCCATAGGTTCTTCCATTCCAGGATGTAGGGAAGGGAGATGAAAGGGCTCCTGGACACTGGGATCTGTCACCATCGGCTCTTCAATTCGGGGCGGGGGATCGACCTCCATGGGTTCTTCCATTCTCAGATGCATTCCCATGGGAACTGCAATATCCGGTCTGGAGAGTGGCGAGCGTGATCCGTGTATGACACTATGGTGACGTTTCAATTGACTGGGATGCTTAAAGACTATATCACACTCTGCACATGTGTGGGTGGGTACTTTGTGGCATGCACGTGTGTGACAACGTAAACTGTCCAGGCGATGAAAGGGCTTCCAACAAGTCGTACACGTGAACATTGTTGTAGAGTGTCTGCTGAGTGAAACGTCGATTGTGCGTGTTTTGTGAATACACTTGCTTTTATAACGCCCGTCAACGCCTAGCTTAACGCTTCAACGCCCTGGTGAACTAGCTCACAAGCTCGCATTTTTCTAGACACCAATACATCGAAATGCGATGACGCCCGCCAACGTCCGTCTCAACGCCTTAACCCCCGTCTCCGTACCTGTCTCAACGCGTTACGCCATGTTCATCATCATTGGACGTTGATGTTGGAGGTTGAAGAAGATAAGTTCCCGTCTCCAGCTGGGTCTCCATAAAGGTTTGAAATGCCTCATGCAGGGTCAGCAGATTCTGGGCACGGGTAGTTGTCTTGGTATCCTCTTCTGGTACTATCTGTTTCTTATGCAGCAGAAGACATACCCGTGTCACCCATTGGATGTCATCTATGAGGGTGATAAGATGACAACGCATGCGTTGGTCATTGATTTCACCTTGAGCTGTATCAATAATAGCATCGACATTGGCTTGACGTAACGCTTCGGCCAGCATATCCTCGTTGTCGGGTTCAAACAAGTTGGACTCTGCAGTGCTCATGGTGAAATGAGGGGACTGGTGCCGTGTGGTCGATTTATAGTGAGACGCTTTTTATCTTAATGATGCGTTGGAACAAATGTTTCTTTTGTGCTATTGCGGTGACATACGCCGCTTTCCAGTTCATGCCTGAGGTTTTCAACATCGACGCTGTTCTTGCGATTTCCATATGGACTGGGTCCTTGTCCAACAATTTCATATGGGTCAAGAGGTCGCCATACTGCTGACGTAAAGCCCGTCGTAGTCTGGGTGCCAAAGTATTATGGGCTAACATTGCAGCGTCCTCTTTCGAATACCCTTTGCGGAGAAACTTATTTCCTGTGGCCTCCAACATCTCCCCCAGCTCGGCGTCCATTCTTTCTGTGAACAAATCCTTCCATAGCCTCGAGTTCACATTATGTTTTTCAACCTCGGGTTGGTCCTTCATGGTTGGGTGATATTCCGGGACTAATGGTATGAAGGGGACACTCTGTACGGGAGCGGGTTGCTGCTCTGCCAGATGTGGACTCGGTAGATGGTGTAGAGGCTGCGGTGATCCCTCGCTGGGTAACAGGTGGGTCGTCAGCCGACAATCTTCGGGGGTATGGGCCTTTAAATCTACGAACAGGTAGCCGTAGGGACGACTTGTCGCTCCTTGAAACGCCCGCATGAAATGGTCGATGTTCTGGGGATAAATTCGACTACCAAACACACGGATTTGAGCTCTGTCGATGAGGTTGGAGAACAACACAAAGTATTGGCAGTTCAAGGCAATATCTCTGGACGCCTTCCCTTGAGGAAAGAGATTCTGAGTCAAATAGATGACGGACAGATTGCGATGATGGGACCCTTTGGTGAATAGGTCGGCGATTTTCGAATTGTCCTTGGCCGCACTCATCAGATCATCGAGCACTACCACGTTGGTCTGCTCGGAATCGAAGTAATACGGTTCGTCTATGTCGTGAGGAATTCCTGGGACGAAGCTCACATTCTGTAATCGCGTAGTTTCGTAGGCAGGCTGCCACTGGCTATAACACCATACAACGCGTGTCGGAGCTGGGGATGCCACACCTTCCTCTAAGAACTTCATCACCCAGGATGTCTTTCCACACCCCGTAGGGCCGCTCACCGTCATCGTATAAGGATGATCCAATACTGTCGTGTGTGACGTAGGTGTTGATCGTTCCTCGCGCGTACTTTGAATTTGCACGTTATCGGGACTCCGTTCCTTGAGATGGCTTCGCTGTATATGTCTACGTAGATTAAATGGCGTGGAAAATGACTTCGAACACAAGTGACATGTGTAAACCATGGCTCTCGTCTCCACGGACACCAGGCGTATAATGAAGCTTTCACAGATGCATGTGTGTTTATATGCAAGAGCTCCGAGCTCGCGGATGTCAACGCCCGGTGGTGGTGGTAGCTCCCGTGGGGTGGAGCTCGTGGAGCTCTTGGAGCTCCGTAGCTCTTGGTGCTCCAGCTCCGGAGCTCTTGAAGCTCTTGGAGCTTCTCCGGAGCTCTTGGAAAAAAGGCGCTCGGGAGCTCTTGGGTTCTTGGAACTCGGCTTCGGAGCTCTTGGAACTCCGGAGCTCATGGAACTCGGAGCTCCGGAGCTCTTGGAATTCGGAGCTCCGGAGCTCCGGAGCTCTTGGGCTCTTGGAACTCGGAGCGCTCGGAGCTACGGAGCTCTTGGAGCTCCGGAGCTCTTGGAACTCGGAGCTCCGGAGCTCTTGGAACTCGGAGCTCCGGAGCTCTTGGAGCTCCGGAGCTCGGAGCTCCGGAGCTCTTGGAACTCGGAGCTCCGGAGCTCTTGGAACTCGGAGCTCTGGAGCTCCGAGTTCTCTTGTAGCAACGCCCGTCAACGCCCGGTGGTGGCGTCGGAGCTCCGGAGCTCTTGGAGCTCGGAGCTCCGGAGCTCTTGGAACTCGGAGGAGCTCGGGAGCTCTCGGAGCTCCGGAATTGAGATAGGGTTCATAGGTGTTTTCCCCTATTTTAGGGGTAAAGTCCGCTTTCCGCTTTTTTCTGGAGAAAGTTTTACATGCATCCACCCCATTGACTTGATAGGCAGGTCCCAATAAGCCCGGGGACCGATATTAGCCCTTTTGTCTAGGGTTGATAGGTGTTTTCCTCTATTTTAAGGGTAAAGTCCGTGTTCCGTTTTTATATTTTAGGGGAAAAATCCTAATTTTACATGCACCTATCCATGACTGGATGCCCCCTCACGTGTGCTTCACATTGATACCTCACTGAACTCCATCGGACCATTCGTGGCTCCCCTAGATGCCAAAACGTCTATTTTCATACGCTTTGGCCACCGCGCATGCGCAGAATGACGCTCTTTCAATCCCGCTTCATTTTGATACCTCACTCGACCCCATCGGACCATTTTATCTAGGCACTACTTTTTCTGCGCGGAGGCGACCGCATCACCGCCAGACATGACCGCATCACCGCGGAGGAATACAAAGGTCACGTGACCTTGTATCCGAGTTCAAGAGACTAAACCGCTGCCACATTGGTCAAGTTTTTTACCAAATTCAAGATGGCGGCCAAACTCTGGCAGAGGTCACTTTCCAATCTCCAGCGCCAACGCCTCAAGTTTAAGTGCAAAGGGGTCAATGCGACTTTAAATAGCTTTTCTATACTACTAGCCCCCCTCCTTGTATATACTGTAACAATAGGGATAATAAAATGGTTGACTGCATTACTTGTTGCTGTTGTTCTCTCATTGGACTAGCCAATGAGAGTAGTGATTTTGGGTCACACCGTCGAGCTACGTTTAGGGGTGTGTGTGGGATTGGAAGAAGAACAAAAAAATGAATATGTGCCTAGTTAGCTGTCTCTCTTTCGCCAGACCAGCTTCACATTTTCAAGTTGAATACTACACTTACGTTCCGTCATTCCAAGGCAACACGTGTAGTGTTAGACTTGGGTAAGCGAAGATGTCGCCAGACATGGAGGCTCTGAAAAGAACCGTTTTTATTTGAGCAGGACTGTCATTGCCACATCGCCAGGGTCAATATGGTAAAGAGAACTGCTCAGTACCCCGCGATTGAATCATGCTGTAAAACGCGAGCTGACCAGGGATAGGTCTCCGCGTCATGGCTCGGGACCAATGGGAATAAATGTATGCGGTGCAGAGCAGCCGTGCTTTGTATCCAAAACGCACCCGAGCATCTTTACTACCCTCTACATTATTTTGTTTTTGTTTTTCTCTTTATGTAAATTGAGAAGAGTGCCTCGTGACTGTGCATAATCCTCATAAAACTAAATAAAGAATTGCATTAAATTACATCACGTAAGCAAGCGCATCAACGTGTCTGTTTCCACGCATTTTTGACTAAAGTCCGTTTTTCCGCATATTCGTTTTTTTTTGGTCGTAATCTTAGTTTTACATCCACCCACAATCTCACAATGCACCTCTCGGAAGTCCACGGCCTCTTGAAACCACTTTGACGTTTTCTTCTGCATTTTGGGGTGTAAATTAAGCCCGTTTTCCCGAAATTATTCCCGACAAATTTCAGTTTTGCATCCACACTGTCACGTGACCGGAAGTGATTCCACACCGGATGTGCACGGAAGTCACGTGAGCGGACCGGAAGTCACGTGACCGGACTTGACGTCATCCCCGGACGCCCCCACCTGTGCCCCACGACTCTATCAGATTGCCCCTTTCCCTACTACTCTCATTAGTCGGCCTATTAAGAAGAGAGTGGCATAGATCTCTGAATCACCCGCTCCATGATTTCCCTAAGACATACTCGAGAGTGATTGACCTGTACCATTAATACAGAATTCATGATAATTATCTTTTCCAGGTTTATGGAGCAATTTGAACTAACCGTATCCCGTTTCTTTTTTCTACGGGACTACGAGAGGAGAGGTAGCTGGGGTAGGGCGGCTCGTTTCTACATTCAATTCCTGCAACTTCAGACCGCAACTTCAGACAGCTCCTTTACAGGTCACTGGTGCGTCTATCTTACCTAGATCCTGGACTTCCTCTTGAGTTAACCAGGAACTCAGAACTTTGCTCTATGATATTATACCACGGACTGTCTCATTTTCAACTCTAAACTGTAGGAGTACTACCATAAGTCCACCATGATCTGTATATTTCGTCGGTACTTTCTGTGGGCTGTAGACCAGGCATAAGATAAGATAAGATACTTCTTTATTGTACAAGCGTCAATGACTGACAGAGTACAAAATTCAAATATAACAACAGGTCAATTAATTCCAAAACTTACAGTACATATCATCTCATATATTACAATACAGTATACGGTAACACTCAATGAGTGGCGCTATTCGGGCATATGATGACCTCTCTATGATGTTTCTTACTTCAGGATTGATGGTTTTATTGATGACTGGCCAATATTTTTGGAGATCCCCTGAGTAAGTAAGTTGCTCCATAATGCCTTCCCAGTGCTCCTCCTCAATTCTGCCGCTGGCTTCCCAAACTCTTGTTACACTTGGCATGAGCTGAACCGATCCGTTTACCCCTAACAGGACCCCAGTTTGGGCCTAGTATACCCACGTGACTTTATTTCTAACGCTCTCTTGCCTATGAAGATAAAAAAGTTAAGTTAGGAGCCAAGGAAGTATGGCGGAAGCTTCAAGAGGAACGAATGTGCTTGCATTCATCCTTGTATTCCTCTCATTTTTACTGATCGATCAGGTTATAGGTGAGCACACATTGTGTCGTTTTATCATATCCATCCGTCACAGAGACGTGCGCGAACATGGGAACTGCAGTATTGATATAATTTCCCCATAAATGCTTCCAATTAGAGTTGACCTCTGGGCTGGAAAACTCTAACCCTCTGCCGGTGGCAGTGTCCACTGGCACTGACATTGACAGTGGATGCGTGTCAGTGGCACACCAACACAGATCGAGCTATAATATTACAGCTAGATTAAGCTTTAGTTGCTCCATTGAGTTAATGTTGGGAACAAAAGATTGTGATATACTGTCTCAATTATCTCAATAATTAGGTACATCCGCATTTTGATCATCTTCGTTCACCAAGCTAATTTCTACGCTCACGCTCTGGGGACCGTTGCACGAACTGTGCGTAAGCCTAAGTCCGTGCGTAAGTCATACTTAGCGTGAGCGTAGCTACGCCGACCCGTGTCACAAAGCCTTTAAATTTACACAAAGCCGTAAGTTATTGCGTAACTTTAAGTCTGCCCGAGAGTATGCTTAGCGTGAGCGCAACTTCGCTTGCATGTAACCATGCCTATAGTAGATTAATCTAAAGATGTAGTTGTCAAATTTTATGTATCTTATAAAATGTACAAAACTTTTGGAGTCAGAAAATGGTCGTTCTTTTACTTTTTCTCTCCCTAGCATATGATCTCTCAAAGACAATGTGCAGTATTTCGCACCTCCTTTCACAAAAGAGCGAATACAAGAGTTACGATCCTTAGCCTCAAACGCAGATTGCTCCGACGTGTAATTATCAAGGTTAAATATTTACAAAGTCCATTGTCGGCTATGATTATAGTCACTGGTCGAAACTTTGTATCCAATACTAATTAAACATAAATTCCAAGTGATATTTATTGCAGAGGCCAAAATCTGAAACTTACCCATTGCGTAAATGTTGATGTAATTACGTCTGCCTTGCGCCAGGTTTGTGAAACGCGTGTAGAGCCGGGCGTAGTGTGAGCCCAACGCAGGTGTAAGTCCAACGTCGATCGTAACTTGCGCAAGTTTCGTGCAACGATCCCCTGAACTTGCCTTGGTCGGACAGGCTGCCATTATTTTTCAAACACGACCTGTAGCCTAATGAATATGCGTGATGCATTATCTATTATCTTTCCGAAACGTGCTCTGAGACGGCATCATCGATTGGCTGGCATTGTCATAATTTGCATCAGCCTACACTGGAGGCGTGTGCTGTGTTTGATTGGTTCGTCAGATGAAACTGACATTTCCGATTTTGAACAATAATGGCAGCCCGTCCGACCAAGGCAAGTTCGAAGTGGGAAAGTAGAAATTGGTCTGGTGTAATGAAGATGATTTTAATATGCTTGTTGTTTTTAACTTGAATAAGTGACTGTGTGCTATATTAGCTGGACTGACCAGTGTCCAGGACAATAGAAACTGTGGACACTCATGTCCTAGCACATGTAGGTACCGTCGTGATACGACTGAAAAATTGTTGGAAACGACGTTAAATCCTACTCCAGCACTCACTTACAAGAATCAGGGATAATAACAGCCTTTGTTTTGTGGTATAAAATGATCATTTATCTCCCAAAATACATATGACTGAATAATTGACATATTTCAAGGTTTATTTTACATTGCCTTCTAGACTTTGGTAACAGTTACCCAGAACTTATAGTAAAATCATTAACGAAACAGAACAGGTGCAATTGTTACTTTTTTGTGAGTGGATTCATCAGAACAAAAAGATGCGTTGCGTACCAATATTTAAGTCAAGGTCAAAGATCACTGTGACCCCAAAATCAGGATATCTTTAAAATTTTCTTTTTTTTGTGTGTCAGTAGATACATTAGGGAGAGGCGATGTGTCACATACCAAAATTTAGGTCAAAGTCACTGACCCCAAAATATGGAAATTATCAAAAATCACATTTTGTTTTGTGTCGGTAGATCAATACCTTTGGGGAGATGATATGTCATGTACCAAAATTTAGGTCGAGATCAAGATTAGGGTCACTGGGATCCCAAGGAAAATTGTAAAAAAATATTTATGTCTGTAGATACATTAAGGGGAGACTATTTGTCACATGAGCAGTGTGACTAACGTCACAGGACCTACGAAGTACAGTAGGCATTAGGACTCGAACGCGAACTGAACTCTTGGAAATCCCCACCCCCAGTTGAAATCCTGCCTATATTAAGATGGGCACCGCCCAAGTCAGAATCGCCACTGATTTTCATCAAAAATCACCAGAAATTTCCATCAAAAATAGGTCAGCTCAGAACTTGTTGGTAACAGTCTCCTAATGCGCCTTCATTCCAAAATAAATAACGATCACCGATTTAATTTTACATTTTTTTTTTAAAGGAAACAGATTGAATAATATAGGTTCACTAGATTTCAAGCTTTACGTGTGAAAATACATCTCTTTAGTGGTTTTTAGTGCCCTTGTCCAGGACTCAAAACAACTTTTTAAATCACATTATTTTCCCAACAATACACCAAATTTTTATATATAGTACTATAGTATAGAAAGGTAGCATTTATGTAGTTTACGGTAATTCAACTCGAGACCAACACCTTCTATGCACAAGATAATAATGATTCTATGTGATTCTGCTGAGCATAACCGGTACAAAGACGAATAAATAGCGTCTCTACATCACGTTGTTATCTAGATATATGAGACAACACATTTTGGGTATCGGTAATCTGATGAATGTACTATTCCGGTTTCCTTGTTTCACATTATATTCTATGGCAGTTGATCGGTGATTTTCTTTATGATAAACGTTAAACCACCTCAGCTTCATTGTGCAAACAGCGCTGAATTTTTGAGGGTATATGCAGTAGGGTATTTTTAGCCGGAGAGTAACTGATAGGCCTACTCATTAAATACGATAAAACGCTGGAGCAAAACGGACCACAGTTTTCTTGGCAATGATGACATGTTTGGATGTGAAACAGGATACACGTTACAGGCTACAGCTTACATATATATAACAATATACTGAAGTGTTAATTATAAATCTAATTTTAATCAGAATTATTTCAGATCAGAACTTGCTGGTAACAATGCCCTAATGCACGTTCATGCCAAAAATCAAGGTTCTAATGTCAACGGTTCTCCTTATTTTGCCGACGAAAGGATTCGGATGGACTCACTCATTACCGGACAATTTGCGATCTGTAGCCTACTTCGTAGGAATTTACTAGAATTTAGGTGAAGGTCACAGTGACCCAAAAATCAGGGAATCATTAAAACTCAATTTTTTGTGTCCGCAGATACATTAAGGGGAGACGATGTTATGCACCAAAATGTAAGTACGGTCTAAGGTCACGGTTAATGCTACATTGTACTTAAAATCAGGAAATCATGAAAAAAATGAAATTATTTTGTCAGTGGATACATTAGGAGAGGATGTCATGTACCAGAATTTAGGTCGAGGTCAAAGATGAAGCTCACTACTATAACCCTAAAATCAGGAAGTCATAAAAACCTTGCGTTCAATTTAAGTATTTAGGGGGATACTTCATGTGAAAAACCATAATTTAGGACAAGGTCAATGTCACTGTGACCCCAAAATCAGGAAAATTCATTAAAACTATAAAAAAAAAACATAAAATTTTTGTGTGTGTTGGAGGATATACACAAGGAGAGAAGCTGTCTTGTCCGAGTATATATTGAAGGCAATTTTGGCTCTTGTCATTGATGACGTTTTGGATTTGGCAATTTTCTGCATCTACATGTACACCAGTATGTTCTTGAGTACTGGATGCTCCTGAAAGTTTGTAGACTATGTTTAATTGGGATTGGGGTTGTGCATAATAGATGAAATATTGAATATTATCAAAATTAGCATGAGTTTGTCTCCACCGATTTGTTACCCCTCGAGCAAATTTTGCTCGAAGGTTATTGTTGTCGTCAGCGTAGTCTGTCCGTCAGTCCGTCTGTCCATCTTTCTTGTGAACAAGATATCTCAAGATAGCTGAATTATAGCCAGGCATTGGGAATTCATACCACATATGTATCGGGTGAAGGGTCAGAAGCCTATTAAAAATGACTGACCTTGACCTATTTTATCAAGGTAAAATTCTAGTATTTGCTACATTTTTTGAAGAATTAAAGCTAGGGTCTCCAAATTCATATTATGTATGCAACTCATGATTGACCAGACGCCTATCCCAGTTGACTGACCTTGACCTATTTTCTCAAGGTCATATAATGTTTATTATAGTCTAACATGAAGAAATATATCTAGGCTTTCCAAATTAATACCATGTATACATCTGGCGAAGGTCCAGAGGTGTACTGAAGATGACTGATCTTGACCTATTTTATCAAGGTCAAATTTTAGTATTTGCTATATTTTTTAATGATTAAAGCTAGGGTCTCCAAATTCATATGTGTGCAACTCGTGATTGACTAGAAGCCTATCCCAGTTGACTGACCTTGACGTCATATACTGTTTATTATGATATAACATGAAGAAATAAAGCTAGGCTTTCCAAATTAATACTATGTATACAACCCTCGCAATTAGCCACGGCAAACGGCAATTGCCGTGGTAAATGCTGGGGTAAAATCACTTCGCGTCGGCAGTTTTTTGGCCGTGGGTCGTAAAGTGTTGTTGTTGTTGTTGTCAGTAAACAACATACGGTCGTCGATGGTAAAATACGTCTCCTTGAACTGGCTTTTCTTGCTAATAAATTTGGTTTTAATAAACGAGACAGCTACTGGTGCTGTGGTTGTTTGATTGCATAATTTGGAGACATCGGTCGGCAAAATGCACTTTTCCAAGAACTGACAGCCGATCATTCCCGATCTTGAAAGCACAGATCTTCAATTGGATGTCTGTCGCTCTCCAGCATGTAGGGCATTTCTCCACTGGCGTTACTTCATTGTCGCAATAGCACAGGCGACCGCATATGAGGAGAGTGCTCTAGGGAATGGTGAGGGTTACGATGAAGGGGAATTCACGTACAGTTAGGATTATGTATTATTGTATTATGAATGGCACGGCAACCTGAAATAGTGAACTGAGTAGTAATCTTAAATTAATTAATTACAGCCGGCACTAAATATCTTATATACTCCATGTTTTCATACATTACCCGGAATATAATTTGCTCGACATTTGGGGTTACCGTACTCCACGTAAGCCCCTACAATTACCATTCTCCTGCACAGCGGTTTTAAAAGTTTTGACAGTGACAATTTGTTTTGCTTTGCCATCGTACGAGAGCATGACGATGCTGACAAAATGGTGACATTTGAGGTTGTCGTGCATAAAGCCTGAACTGGCGGACAATGGTGGAAACTGTGCTTGGAATTTTCTTTACTTTTTGAGGCATGCAAGATCGGCCAACACTTTACGACCACGTGGCTTTGTCACTATCGCCGTATCGGATAAATGGATAGCTGGAACCTGAGGTAATAAAAAACTGGAATGCCTCCGGCCGACTATATGGGCAAGTTCGCGGCACACCAAGAAGCGGCAATAATATTAAGCTGTCATTGGATGTGCTGAACATTCTGGAGGCGGAATACAAAACCTTTACCAGAAGGAGTTAGGAAAATCAGAGTTTTTATTCATTCTTGTTTGCAAAGAAGCCAAGGCAAAACTTAAAATATTGTTTGTTTGATTAACCCTACAGGCCCCCACCTAGTCTTTAGGGCTTTTTTTAATTTACCTTTTTTTTAATTCATGTAAGTAATATAGGGTATTCCTGAAACTATCTTATATTGAAGTTATATCTGTTAACCAGGAAAACTCAAATCCACACAAATGGTAATAGTTTCTCTGTTTCGCACATCTCATGTCTCTACTCCCATGAAGCAATAATGTGACCAGGTATGTGATCATGAAAAAGTTCAATTGAGAACTAAAATTAAAATAATAAAACTAAAAATTGACCACCAACGCATCATTTGTAGCAAGGTTATGTTACCCCAAACAAAAAACTTGAATTTTTGCTCAATGGTCAGTACATATGATCAGAAGTTCATCTGTATTTTATGAACTTCTGTTATGACAAAAATGAATGCATCCAATTGTAGTGGAAAATCTGTGAATTCCAGCAAACATCCTGGGCAAGTCATTTAATTATCGTAGTCAAAACTAGATCTACTGCAAAAAAAATATGCCGTGGTGAAGCCCTTTTTTGCCGTGGCCAATTGATTTCTCCTCAGCAATTTTTTTGCCGTGGAGAATTTTCCTAATTGTGAGGGCTGGTATACATCTGGCGAAGTTTCAGAGGTGTACTGAAGATGACCTATGTTATCAAGGTTAAATTATAGTATTTGCTATATTTTTTAAGGATTGAAGCTAGGGTCTCCAAATTCATATTACTTATGCAACTGGTGAATGACTAGAAGCCTATCCCAGTTGACTGACCTTGACCTATTTCTTCAGGGTAATATACTGTTATGGTCTAACATGAAGAAATATATCTCTAGAGGCTTTCCAAATTAATACTATGTATACATCTGGCAAAGGTCCAGAGGTGTACTGAATATGACTGACCTTGACCTATTTTATCAAAGTCAAATTTAGTATTTGCTATATTATTTTAAGGATTAAAGCTATTTTATCCTTGGCCTACATGTATTTTATCCAGGTCAGATGCTATGTAGTACAATATTCCATGAAAGATTATATCTACATTGTCCAAATTTATACCACTTATGGCTGGACCTATTGAATCTATTGAAGAATATCACTGACCTTGACCTATTTTTAAAGGTCAGATTCTATATGTTAAGTCTTAATATCTC
Source organism: Hanleya hanleyi (assembly GCA_036873755.1). Taxonomy (NCBI): domain Eukaryota; kingdom Metazoa; phylum Mollusca; class Polyplacophora; order Lepidopleurida; family Hanleyidae; genus Hanleya; species Hanleya hanleyi. The sequence continues at coordinate 81,012 of JAVTVY010029276.1, forward strand.
CAAATTCATGTTGCCTATGCAATTAAGTTAGAATTGACTTGAACATTTTTGAAGATGACTGACCTTGATCTATATTCCCAAGATAAAATTACTTGATTTGATTATGAGCTTTTTAGAAGAGTATTTACAGCTAAAAATTCGGTCATGCTCTACCAGAACCTCAGGCCTTGGCAAAAGCTGAACTACAGTCAACCCTACTAGATCACATTTTTGTTAACCTAGTTCTCAAAATACACTGATGATATTATGCAATGCATGATTGCTGGGTGTAGTCAATAACTGATAGCCGAGGGGTATTGAAGCCCAACAAATTATGAGGCTCCTTCCTTCAAAGCCTGTACTGATCTCACAAAAACGTACAGATATGCCATAATTCAGTTATGCTACATTCACTTATTCAGCAGGCAGAGGCATACATGTATGGGTTTTCAGAATGCCCAGTCCACTCCCATTCAAGTCTCCACAAATGCAGTGAAGGAGACAATGATATGTAAAAGTTTAGAGGGCAACCAGTGTACATAAATTTAGATAATTTTGTTTCACTGTATTACATACTGGATTACAGAATCACATGTATGCTTTCTGGCTTACTATTCCAGTCTCTCCGTGTTAAGGAGAGTCACTCTCCATCACTCTTCTAAATATTTCCAGGGCATGCATTTACCATAAAACTTTGTTACACCACCGGGCTGGTAGATTTAATTATTTAAAGCTAAAATTCTTGAATTATAATAAGCCAGTTGGGCTGGTTAGCTAGCCTAGTTCTAGAATTAAATTCAGACAGCCAAGTTCTAAATTCACCAGCCATGGGCTACCGGGCTTGTGGGAATTTCGAGCCCTGATTTCTCCAGGACAGCTTCTGATCACTCTCCTCAAAACTGGCCCCATGGGGCTTCCAGGGATTGACCTGGGCTGTTGTTGTGCACACCGCAGGCCATGGTAAGAATAGACCTCAGCTCCTCAGACAGCTTGTCGTAAAAGGCGACTGAGGCACCCGTGGGGTTCCCGGGTGTGAAAAGAAATGGGACCCCACCCGTGTGGTTCTTGGGTGTGAAAAAGAGTAGGACCCAACGTCGTGATATGACTGAAATATAGCTGAAAGCGACGTTAAATCATATTCACTCATTCACTCCTCAAAACTGCCAGTGCAATGGAGAGTGATCACTCTTGCATCACTTAGGCAAAACAAAGGGTAGATACTTCATGTAGGGAGCTATTGTCTGAGTCATTGTGCAGCAGAAAAGGCTCAAGTCTAGACATATTGTTGTCCCTAGACTTGGCTATTGTATGCATTGTCTCTGATGATTCTTACATGATCATACACATACTCATGTAAGAATCATGAGACAATGCACTGTCCACAGAGCATTCAAAATATTTAAGGATATTCAAGAAACAACATGATTTTTTTGTAGTGAATTTTTTGTGTAATCTTGAGGTAAATCCCTGACCCAAACTGGCTATAGATTCCAGCAGAGTGATCAACAGCTGTCTCAGATTTTACAAACAATAGAATGCTATTCATTTTGCACAACAAAAATGTTTTTTTCACAGTTGTCCCCAAGAAGGTCCAAATTATAATAAACAGTTTCATTGCACAGTTCTTTTGAATTGCACAGTGAATTTTATATTACATGTATAATTTCAACTCTTCGCTCATCGTAATAAATGTCTATTTATTATTTTTGCAGGCCAGTGTGCAATCGGCAAGTTTGGGGCAAAATGTCAATTTGATTGTCACTGTGACTCCAATGATCAATGTGACCAAGTGACAGGTCATTGTCCATCTGGCTGTTCCATCGGATGGTCAGGATCCACCTGTCAAAGAGGTACGTTAGCACTTTAGGTTATGGGACCCAGTTTTACTTCCCATTTCCAACGGTATCAGCATAAATTTGAATAGCTAATTACCCAAATCTCATGATATCTGATTTTCTTTTCTAAATTTATGCATTAAAGCTTAGGACACAGAAAAAAAGAAAAAAATTGGGATAGTGCATGCTGATTGTTTTCTATATCGCTTGGAAATTGGATACCCCCAATTTTGGCCGCGTACCCCAGTGCAATTTTGAAATAATAGAGGTTCATCCCAAACCCCTGTGGAAAATAAATGAATTAGAGCTGATTTAATATAATATTGTTCTCTATATCGCTTGGAAATTGGATACCCCCAATTTTGACAGCGTACCCCAGTGCAATTTTGAAATAATAGAGGTTCATCCCAAACCCCTGTGGAAAATAAATGAATTAGAGCTGATTTAATATAATATTGTTCTCTATATCGCTTGGAAATTGGATACCCCCAATTTTGACAGCGTACCCCAGTGCAATTTTGAAATAATAGAGGTTCATCCCAAACCCCTGTGGAAAATAAATGAATTAGAGCTGATTTAATATAATATTGTTTTCTATATCGCTTGGAAATTGGATACCCCCAATTTTGACAGCGTACCCCAGTGCAATTTTGAAATAATAGAGGTTCATCCCAAACCCCTGTGGAAAATAAATGAATTAGAGCTGATTTAATATAATTATTGTTCTCTATATCGCTTGGAAATTGGATACCCCCAATTTTGACAGCGTACCCCAGTGCAATTTTTGAAATAATAGAGGTTCATCCCAAACCCCTGTGGAAAATAAATGAATTAGAGCTGATTTAATTATGAACTAATTTTTAAATAGTACAAACACAGCTCCTGTGGTCTGCCATTTCATCAGTTCACTTCGGTTAATATCAGCTGATTAGGGGACATCTTCACATTGCCCACTCTGTGATCTGATTGGCTGAAATAGAGACAGACATTTCTTATCAAATGATGAATGCAGCACATGAGTGGGTGTGACCTCAGCAATGTATTTAGTTACGGTCGTTACGATTGGTTTACAGCATGACAGGCAGCGCCATTCAGAATGGAGGTGAGATTTATCGATCAAAACAACTTAACAACGGCGGTATCACTTATAAGTTATATAATAACGACAAGTCATGTTTTTTCCTACGAAGTAGGCTACAGATCGCAAATTGTCCGGTAATGAGTGAGTGAGTCAGTCCATCTGAATCCTTTCGTCGGCAAAATAAGGAGAACCGTTGACATTAGAACCTTGATTTTTGGCATGAACGTGCATTAGGGCATTGTTACCAGCAAGTTCTGATCTGAAATAATTCTGATTAAAATTAGATTTATAATTAACACTTCAGTATATTGTAATAGATACATACCATCCATGTGGCCTTTAACAGTATCATGTTCCTTTTATGACCATGAAGCCTTATCAGTGGATTTAAAAGTCATTAAGGCTTGTCCTTGGAACAAACACAGAGAGAGGCTCTATCGAGCCTTGTGGTTTTTAACAGTGATTTATATCCAAGCCCACTGAGATAAGGCTGGTTTCTACTCTGCTGCTTGTCACATCAAATTACAGTGGTCGGTGTCCTGTCAACTATCCTGGAACATTTCCTAGCTTAGACATTAAACTGCCCGCTAAACTTGCCATCAAATGTGATCAGGCTGGGAGTACAAGAATGTGCGGTGTATTTTCTGTGGACTGTGTAGGCTGTACAGTAGAGACCCCAACATTTTTTTCATCGTATTTATTTTGGACTAGTTTAGATTTGATTTCATAGGAGGCATTTTTTAAAGTTCAACGCTTTTTAAATTTTCGAAAACGGATCAAAACTTGATTTTATGCAGATTTTTCAAGTTATTTTATTTCAGTGGTTTATCGGAAATCAGTCTATGTTAAAACAATGGGAGATTAATGGGTAAAATTGTACACAATTATGAGTAAATTTCTACAAAAACTTTTTCCTTTCTTTTAATTTCAGGACAATTTTAATAAAATTTGGTAGTCAGGGGTTTTTGAACATGCCAGTTCTGCTGGTGGGCATTTTGTCGACGCCGCGGCAATATTTAGCTGCCTAATTTGCATAAATTTGCATAATGGAACAGCATTCTACTATAGTACCAGGGTGCCTGCATTGAAACAGGTATCAAATGTCACCAAAATTTCCAAATGTATTGAGAAAAAGATTGAACCCATGGACAACCTGAACATTGCCACACTACATAATTATCTCTGCCCACTGACATTCATTAATGAGGAGTTAATTTTCATAAATGTCTTACTCAGTATGGAACATTCATTTTATTTGATGATGTATATTCTAATTTTTAATAAGAAATAAATTAATTGATAATTTTTTTAAATCAAATCAGTTGAACAGCCCACATTTCCTTTTGTTCATTCTGTAGTAAAGTAGATGAAGCACCAGAAGGAAAAACATTTGAGTGAATGGAGTTAAAAAAATGTTGTTGTTGTTCCAAAATAAAATAAAGTAACACAGACTGATAAAACTTACTTCATCACGACTATGTTATACGCTATTAATTTTTTTTTAATAATAAAACATTTTAGGAAATACATGTGTATTTCTCTGGCGAAATAAATTAAACATGTCAACTGCTTTGTTTCAAATCGCAAGTTTAGTCCATGTTTCGAAGTTCAATTCAAGGGAGATTACTATTAACATGAGTGAAGCTGTTTTCTCAATACCCGCGAAAACGTCAACCGCATGCTGTACCAGCTGGACGAGGTAAGGAGAATTCCATACCAAACGACTTGCGAGATATTTACTGTCTCAGACGTCATGTAAATTGGCATTGTAATACATTCTGAGATATCACATATTAATTTATACATTAAACAGTAACAATAGCGCAAAATTTATAGCAAAATAGATCGTTTTTTGCCAGCATTCAACCTCAACAAACGCTATCAAACGGGCGCCGCCATTTTAAACGGGAGACGCCATCTGGTGTCATGACCTCGTTACCCCTGGTTACGTGGAACAACAAGACGTCTTGCTCTTCGCGGGACAAACAAGTCTAAATAAATTTGGGATTACGACAAGAGCCAGTGCAATTTCTATTCATTTATCAGTCAGAACAATGACACGGACATTTAAATAACGGACTGGCACTGTTAACTCGGTCATTCTCATCGGAGACAGCATTCGCGGTCACACAAAAGGGCCGTAAAACGGGCTATGAAAATACTGAAGCGCGTTTTGATAAAGTTAATACTCTTGCGATATTCTGTGAGAAATTATGAGAATTTTAAGACCAAATTGAAAGGGAATAACCCACTGGCTCATATCGTAAGAGATCATGCAAGTTGAGGACTTTTGAAAATGCGTCGCCATTTTCCACGGCGACCAGACGCGTGTGCAAAATGAAGTGAACTCCAGAACTGATCTCTGCCGATGACGAAACATTTTATGGACTAATTCAAATACCATCGACAAGAGAACATTATATTTATTTAATCCAAGTAATTTTCACAATTAATTAAGGCAGAAATTCATGTTTTAGGACCTTTTCCAACACCACATAATTTGTGTTTACACACGCAATTCGCATGGCAGCTCATACGGCCGTTGGGGTCTCTATGTACAGTCTGAATGAAGACAGCCTAGCAGAATTAGTTAAAGCTAGGTGGTTTAACGTTTATCAATGAAGAAAATCACCGATCAACCGCCATAGAATATAATGTGAAACAAGAAAACCGGAATAGTACATTCATCAGATTGCCGATGCCCAAAATGTGTTGTCTCATATATCTAGATAACAACGTGATGTAGAGATGCTATTTATTCGTCTTTGTACCGGTTATACTCAGGAGAATGACATAGAATCATTATTATCTTGTGCATAGAAGGTGTTGGTCGTGAGTTGAATTACCGTAAACTACATAAATGCTACCTTTCTACTATAGTGATATATATAAAAAATTGTCGTATTGTTGGGAAAATAATGTGATTCAAAAAGTTGTTTTGATCCTGTACAAGGGCACTGAAAACCATTAAAGAGATGTAAATGTATTTTCACACGTAAAGCTTGAAATCTACTGAACCTATATTATTCAATCTGTTTCCTTTAATTAGAAAATTGTAAAATTAAATCGCCGAGTGTTATTTATTTTGGAATGAAGGCGCATTAGGAGACTGTTACCAACAAGTTCTGAGCTGACCTACTTTTGATGAAAATTTCTGGTGATTTTTGATGAAAATCACTGGCGATTCTGACTTGGGCAGTGCCCATCTTAATATATGCAGGATTTCAACTGGGTGTGGGGATTTCCAAGAGTTCAGTTCGCGTTGGAGTCCTAATGCCTACTGTACTTCGTAGGTCCTGTGACGTTAGTCACACTGCCATGTTTATAAAATGCAGCACCAAAATACTTCCAAAATATTTTCCAGATCATATTTATTAAATTAATATCGATATCCACTCGAAACTAAGTGGATTCTCCTGAACGTAATGGCAGGCGAGTCTTTTTTGCATCAAAATTCTGATCCTGGGTGATAAAAGAAACCCAGAAATTTTGAGGTAAACCTGGTCGAAGGTGAACTTTCATGAGCCCCCGAACTGTGAAATATTTTCTGTATGCAAATGACTACAGTTTGGAGGCTGGCACTGATTGTGACCAACCTAAATATTATTTTTGAGCTTCTCTTGTAAGATGCACATTATTGAGGGCCTGTCTGTGCAGTGACCCATGACTTCAACTGATCAGCTACTGGTTCATATAACTTCACTTTGCCCTGTTCAAGAGAATATTTTGAACTGATGATAGCTGGCATATTTTCATGTAATATTTGCCAAATTATACATTATTTCAAGCATAATTAAACTCTTTGAAAACTGGGAAAATATAGTACTTATGTATAACATGATGTCAATCATAACCAGTTCAAAATATTCTTCTGAGTTAAATTATAGGGCAAAGTGAAATTATATGAACCAGTAGCTGATGAGCTGAACTCACGAGCCACTGCACAAAAAAGCTCTTCTTTGTTCACTCAATAGTGCAAGAGGAGAATTGCATTGTAATGGTCAGGGAACTTGGTATTACTGTCAGTACTTGATAACTCAATTCAACTGACAATGACGGACTTGTATATTATGAAGCAGTGCTCTTGTTTTTACATGTCCATCATGAATCCTGGTCGTATAATGCAATAACGATTTCTGTCCATCTGATTTTCTGTTAACTTTTTGTATTCATACATGTATACCGTATGTCTAGTTCCATGTTGTAGATTGGTACCAAACTTTGGGGGTGGTTTCCTCTGGGTGCTCCGGCTTCCAACATCAGTCAAAATGGCTGTCACCATGAGTGAAATAACCTTGAGTGTGACATTAAACCGAATCTCTCCCCCACCCACCCCTCAAAAAAACAGCAAAAAACTTTGGGTATCCATTACCAAAGACAGCAGAGAGGAACCCTATTCATTTGAGGTCAAAATGTCAAAGGTCAAGATCACTGCGTCTGGAAAATCAGTAAATTGTTGAAAATTGTTATGTTTATGCTATTGGTACAGTTCAGAGATGTGGATTGTGATGGCGAGGAAGAAGCCTATTGAGTTTACCTCCCTGCCAATATTGACCAAAGGGTATTGTCGGCTCAGTCCCTCTGTCTGTTCATCTGGCTTGTTACATGTACGACATTATCTCTTGAAGGATTTAATAATTATAAAAAAATCTTTCAAAGTTCATATAACAAATGCAACCGGTGATAGCTTAGTGAACAGTGAAGATGACTGACCTTGACTTATTTTATCTAGGTTAAATTTCTAGTGTTGGCGATAACTCTTGAAGGATAACTCTCGAGGTATTATGACTAAGTAGACTACAGTACATGTACATATGCAATACGGTACAGTACTTGATTGATTAGATGATTATTCACATTGACCGACCTTGAACAATTTTATCAAGGTCAAATTCTAGTTGTTACTATATATTAGTTAGTTAGGTTTTCCAAATTCTCTGGCGATGGACTAGAAGCTTACACGAGTTGGCCGACCTTGACCTATGTTATCAAGGTCATATTCTAGTTAATGGGATATGTTTTAAGATTATAGCTAGACTCTCCAAATTCATAGGTTGTGTGATGCACTAGAAGCATAATTATAAGTTGGCCTATCCTGACCTATTTTTTTGTTATCGTCAAATTAAGTATAGTGATATCTTTCATAGGATTATAGCTGTAGGTTTTCAAAATTCAGACCATATGTAACTGATGATGGATCAGTTCCTTGACGATGACTGGTCATGACCTATTTTTCCGAGGTCAGATTTAATTTTTATGATATTTTAGAAAGGATCATAGCTAGACTCTCGATCTTTGTCTTTCAACTTAAGTTTTGTTTTCTGGGTATCTTAATGAGCATTCATAAATTTACATGGCCAGACAGAATTGCACACATTTAGATAGCCGTTATGTGAACTACATTGGATACTGATATCCACAACCAGGGCCTGATCCAGGCCGTTTTTGAACCCGTTATAACGGGTTTGGGCGCCATGAATTTGGGCGCCCAAATGAGAAAAAAAAAAAAAAAAAAAAATTGTTAGCAAATTCCCTCTGAACAGGCTGAAACCTATATTAATGCAATTACTATTGCCAAATATTAAGTTATCAGGCTGTATTTAGACCATTCAATACTCCCACAGCTTCCATGGGCTTCGACAGTCCCACATCGCGGCCTATTTCCCTATAACTTATCACACTCTGCGCCAGGTAAGGGTGCCCAAACTAAAAGTCTAGATCAGGCCCTGACAACAATCCCCTTGTTAATCAGTGGTAGAGGAAGATGATTTGACCTGGGGGCGGAATGTCCCCAACTACCATCATATCAATACACGCTTTGAATTCTTATTTCCCATGATCTGGAGATTTTAAGAGGTTTCTTTCAGAGAATTTACATAATTTCCATGCTTCACTACATGTGGAAATATAGTACAGCAGCAGTCGTTCTCAAAAGCTGAAGGGGCCTACGCCTATGTTATCAAAGCTGAAACTAATTGCTGCTTCAATGATTTGAAGGGATCGATGTGTTTTTATCAATATCAAAAGTATTATTTCCTTGGCAGTTGGTCATTATGTCTATTTTACTTGTTGGAAATTTTTTTCTTGTTTTCTTCTGTAGAGAATGTTGCCTTACAGAGTCTGGCTGTTACACAAAGCTCAACATATTGTGACAGTATTGGTGGAAAGTTTCAGTGTTTCAATGCTTCCCATGCCATCAATGGAAAAATAGATCAAGACTTGCTGAGAGGCGAATCATGCGCCAGTACCAACAAGTCCAGTTACAACCAATGGGAGGTAACTCTGAACAACGCCTATTATATCCATCGACTCAAGATTTACAATAGACAAGACTGTTGTAAGTATATATAAACATACTAACCAATTATAGTAAGATCTTTAATAAATTGATCACTTTAAAATGCACTTCAGAAGCCGACTACAATGAATATTTTTCCTATATCTAGCTCTATAATTGTTCAAAACTGTTGACAACTGGATTCTCGACAAGAAGTTTGTGGATAAAGTGTCTCCAGTCTCTAACCAAGTTGACCTAACAGTGATTGAAATTATTGGAAACGATAACCTTACGCTATATTATTATTGTGCTATTAATAATAATATAATAATAATTATAAAGCTTTATTCCAATAAGATAATTATGAACTTGGTCTGTAATCTGCATGGTACATTGTCCGGGCTTCAGATCATCCCCTTGAGACAACATTAACCCTTGTCCTGTCAGCCAGTTATACACTGGTCAAAGCGTGAGTGCCAGACTGTCAAGCAGAGTTGAACTGTTCAAAATGGGCTCAAAAGAGGCGACTGTCTGGTCATTGAAATTTATAAATAAATTGAAATAATGGATGGTATTTGATGCACGATACATCAATTTGAAACACTGAACATACACTCAGAAAATATTTGGCATTTTACAGCTTTAGAAATATATAGGAATCGTAATTCGGCAAAAATTGTGTACCGTAAAACTCACATTAGAATTCTATCACGTTCAGAGTACTACCGATGGACGGTCTGTTTTGCTTCATCTCCACTTAATAACTCGTCTAAATTCTTATAGATCATGTCACAGTATGTATTCCTGGTTACCCGTAGCATAACGATTATTGAATATTTATTGAATATTCCAAGTAAATCGGTAAAAATTCTTTTGTTTACGCGAAGTGTGGCTTCCCTCAGCGAAACCAAGCGCCATTTTGACTCTGTCGAAATCGGCCAGGGCGCATGCGTAACTCGTGAATATTTTATGCTAATGAGCAGTTGAAGCAGTTTGACCAATCAGGAAGTCGGCTTACGTCAGGTGATCAGCATTTCCCCGGGTTTATTGGAGTTGAATGGAAAGGACTCGAAACACATGACCATTTCACCCAATAAAATCGACGCATTTTTACTACGTGACACGAGAAAGGTTGTAAAGAATGAAAGCAGAGTTGTTGCCCTTCAATTTGACATCTTTAACGTTGGGATTGCCTTCCGGGTTTTCGTTGGAGAAGCTTGTAAACAAGGTGCGTTTTTACGCGTTTCAACAAACTTTTCTGAATAAATGACGCTCTGTTTTACATTTGTAGACGATCTTCACATAAATAAGTGTCTTTTTTAATAATAAACACCGAACTCGCGTGAAATAATTAATGAAATAATACGTTATAGTTGGAGTAAGCCGTGTCTGGTTTGATTTTTCCACACGTGGCTCCAAATTTTTTCGAAAAACGATCAAACGTCCGACAGTTTCTCGGAACGTATATATCCGGAGTCGACACTGGGAACTTGACAGTCGAGCAACGTGTATACACGGAGTTGACAGGACAAGGGTTAAATGTAGTGCCCAAATTACGATGCGCTCAAATTAGAGAAGTCAAAAAAAAAAAAAACCCCAAACAATTTAAGGATTTTTGTCTGGATCGCCACCGCATAGCGGTGTCGACCAGACTATGCTGCCACTCACGAAATATATGTAAATGTGTATGTGCACTATAATGCAATGACCCTGGGTTGACCTGTAGCAATCCGCCAGTGATTTTCACTTTGTGTTTGTCACATATCAGGGTATCAACCAGAAAGTGAAGAAAAAACAGTTGTAATCGTTTCATTTTAACTAGAAATAAAAGGAAATCTGAATTTGAGTGTATTTCATATTCACTTCTTCGCCCAGGCATTGCTTGTATCCGTGGACTATTTTTGTTCTTTGCATTGTCTGTTTCCGCACAATCGGCTCAAACCCGGTTCTCAGTGTTTTCCGTCTCTGCGGTTTTGCGCTTGCTTGAGTTTACTGTAAGGCCTGGTGTTTTTAGTTCGTAATTTAATTGTTTGTTGACAACGATAGCGTTGGAGAGACAATTTGTGCGAAAATCCCTGTTGTTGCTGCACGATCATTCTGTATTCGCCGAGCAGACGTTGCAAATCTTATTCTGCTCTCGCTGAACAGGTTCCGGTTCTGGGATTATGAAGACCCCAGTTTTCAACACTCGTAGTCACGTTCTTTCCTGTGAAGTCTGCGTTCGTTACTATTTTAATGTGTACGCATACTGCATGGCATATATTTTCAGAGGAGATATGTGTCGAAGCAACAACAATAGTATTTACATTTTTCTCGTCTTGTGAGTTGCCCAGATCCGAATATAATTTAGTTTCAAAAAGTTTGAACACCAACAACAAAGAAACTTTTCGAAAGCGGTAACAACAGAATTTGTCAGGTACCGCTTTCAAAAAGATTTGTTGTTGGTGTTGTTCAAACTTTTTCAATCTAAATTATATACACAATGATCGTGCAGCAACAACAACAGGAATTTTCGCAAATTGTTTCTCCACCGCTATCATTGTCAACAAACAAATGTACTATAAACACCATGCAGGCATATATAAGTAATCTTGGGGACTAGCTAAGATTCATAGCGTCTCCCTTCCCTCAACGCTATGCCGACGACAAATACATTTCCCTGCAATGGTAACTCGAACATCTTCATCGCGCACTTATTATTACCTTTGCGCCCTATTGGACTTCTATTAACTTGAGAAAATGGGCCGCAACGAGTAAAAATACCGAAATGGCAGACTAAATGGCCCTTCGTTGGTCATATATTAATTACAGACGTTAAAATTATGCCTATGGAGTCTCAAAATGACCTGAATTTGAGGGTCAAGAAGATGGGCATTTCCGTCATAATAGACCCCGTGTATACAGGGGATGATGATCACAACATTGATTATGGTATTTGTATTCATCGCAGCCCATTTTCTCAAGTTAATGAATGTCCAATAGGGCGCAAAGGTAATAATAAGTGCGCGATGGAGATGTTCGAGTTACTAACAGGGAAATGTATTTGTCGTCGGCATAGCGTTGAGGGAAGGGAGATGCTATGAATCTTAGCTTAGGACTTAACACAAACTCGTGCAGCTCTTGCCAATATCTGCACTACACAGAACTATTAATAAAACCAGTTAATAAAACTATCCAGTCTCCTCGCAAATTTGTCATATCATTTTTCACAATAGAATTGCATGAATTATGAAAATCTGCTCGCAAAAACTGGTAGAAGACGCAGACGATACACTTTTGAGCATACTGCAGACAGTTTCTTGCTACCATGAAGACCTGGCATATTTCGAAATGAGCCGCCTTCACAAATTCACTTCCTTGAGGACTAAACTCTGTATTCCAGTTGTTATTCCTCAAACAGACTCGTCCACAACTTGGAGAAAATCTCCACATTTATCCATACATCTGCTGTCGGCTGGAACATGCCAGCTAAAATGTTTTGAAACTTTAAATCCATTATTGGCGATCCAGACATCAGTACTTTGAGTACTTTCATTTTCCAAATATTTTTCTTGCATTTAATAATTAATTTTCATGGAGATTCCTCATCAATTAGGTGTCATATTTGAGTCAAAGCATACCTATTTTGCCAGAATTCAGGAACTTTGAATATTTTCACTAATTTGAGCATTTTTTCCCTGCCTAAAAATGTTTTGCCGCACTGAATAGAGGGTGTTCCTAAATTAGGGTGATCTAAATCCCTGATTGTAGATCTACCCCGAGGTGTGTGGCAAGTAAGCTTAGGAAAAGAATACGACCCCAGTTACCCAAGTTGCTTGTCATAAGAGTGAACCTACATGTACCTTGTGCAATGATAATAACATTGTGATGTTAAATTTCAACGCACTCGTTATTAAAGTTAGACCACTGGTCATTTTCCATGTTTTTACCCATTTTTCTTAGTAAGTTATCTCCCTTTCCGAGGTTAAGAGATTTCCTTCAAAAATGTTTTAGCCAATAAAGATAAACTGACATTGTGATTATCATTGAACAGTTGGATTGTAAGAAAAAGTTTACCCTATTTATGTGAATTTTCATGAACACCCTTTCAAATGAGGGCCCTGTGTTTTCTGGGTTATCGGATGAAGCATGGGTCTTCCACTTTACATTGTCTGGAGCTAAAAAATGCATGCAAACGTATGAATTCTTATTTGGTTCTTCATACACAATTATGAATGCAAAAACAATCCCAGTTAACTCTGATATAATATCATGGAATATTATATCTGAATTCAGCCCTATATACATGTAAATCCCATGCGAGTCTGAAACTATATTTGTTAGCCAATCAGGTGGCTAGCTTGTGGAAATCACACCCACAGTAATTACACACGGTAGCACGTGGACTAATATATAAACATTATCGAGAAAAAGTATCAAAATATGGCATTTTCAGACAGATCTGTGAAGAGCAAAGAGTTTATTCCCGCCAAAAAGTCTGGCTTTGTTAGGGGTTAGAAAATATCAAAAGATTGTGCCGCGCGAGATGTTAATCTCCGTGAAGTAAACGTCAATCATTGTCAGAGAGAAAAGTCAGAAATGGTCGTGATTGGCTCATCATGGGATCTCGCAGAATATCGGAGAACATTTCACACGAAGTTTTCATAACGTTACGTCTAGATGGTATTCCCCTGATTTACCATCTTGGTTTACCTAGATTGACATTATTCAATAAGTTAAATTCTATTATGATTATTGTTTACACCAACAAACTACCTCAACTTCATTGTTTAGATGATGTAGTCACCTACATGTATGTGCAAACTTATTCAAATTTATATTTTAGCCAGTGAAACTCTAATATTATATATCCAGTCCATGTCACTCACTGCTCACAGGTGCAGAGGATTTGAATGGTTTCCGTGTGCTCGTTGGGACTACAGAATGCTACAAGGATAGCTCCCAGACTGGAGCCTCCCCGGGTTCAGTCATTGACATCACATGTTCCAGTCCACTAGAGGGCGCTACTGTGACCATTATGCTGCAGTCTCTTCAGGACAAGATGCTCACATTATGTGAGGTCGAAATTTATGGTAAGTAAACAAAGACTTTTAAACGTTCAGTAAGCTTGTAATGAATGTTGATTTGAATGTGTTGAATTTGGTTTCAGATTAAAACATTATTTACAGTTTAGGTCACTGTGTTACAAATGTATATACATGCATGGTCCTGTAACAGGCGACTTTGTATGGTCCTGTAATGGGCGACTTTGTATGGTCCTGCAATGGGCGACTTTGTATGGTCCTGTAATGGGCGACTTTGTATGGTCCCGTAATGGGTGACTTTGTATGGTCCTATAATGGGTGACTTGCACAATACCATCTATCCAATCGGATTCTCTGATTGCCACTTCCTGTTTGTCAATTTTGACCTGCGTAATCAATCAACTGAAGAGCTAGCACTTCTGGTTTTTACCCCTTGAGCAATTTTGTCTGAATGTCATTGTCGGCGTCGTCTGTCTGTCCATTCTCCATTTTTATATGGTCGTCAAATTTTGACGGGACATATATGGTATGGTGTCGTTCATCCGTTAACTTTTTCTCTTCAACGCAACTCGTCCTAGAGTTTTCAATGGATTCTTTTGATATTTGGTACCAACTTTTTTCGGCCTGATTCGACGTTTTCTTGAGTTAGTCCCCTTGATTTTAGTCTGAAATCCTTCTATTTGGCACCTACTATCTTTGTCAGCGCAACTCGTCCCAGAGTTTATATGGATTCTTCTGAAATTTGGTACATATGACCCCCCTTCCCCCCCCCCCCGACCTGATTTCCAAACCTGCCTACATCACTTGATACAACAATGATGGCTTATACAGTATTATGACAATTACAACAATACAAACAACATACAGTCCAGGTAGGTTCATTTGTATTGTTAACCTTTGTCTATAACAACATTCAGTAGATAAAAATGTTGTTTATCGACTGTATTTTTTTACGGGCGTATTTTGGGTTCAATTGATCTCTTGCTTTCTTGTGGACACGATATCTCAAGAAGGATTATAGCTAGGCATTTTCAGGTCATACCGCAGTTGCAGCTGATGGTGGGTCAGAAGCTTATTGAAAATGACAAGATCAAATTACTTGACTGCAGTATGAAGAGCTTATTCAGAAGAACATATTTAGAGCTATGAATTCGATCATGCTGTACAAGAACCTCACCGCAATGTTGTTCACATCAAGGCCTTGGCAAAGCTGACCTGGTCCAACATCCTATGTATTTCTTCTACAACAGTCAACCCTACTGGATCACATTTTTAGCCCCCCATCACCAGATGGTGGGCTGTTCAAATCACTTTTCCTCCGTGGTCCGTCGTCCGTCCGTCTGTAAACAATTCTTGTTATCGTGATTTCTCAGGAACTACTTTATGTATCTTTCTCAAATTTGGTACACAGGTTCCCCTTGGGGTCTAGTTGTGCAAGATACCTTTTTTGGTCCGATTCGAAAATCCAATATGGCCACCAGGCAGCCATCTTGGATTTCCCCATGAAACCTTGTTATCGCGATTTCTCAGGAACTACTGCATGGATTTTTCTCAAATTTGGTACACAGGTTCCCCTTGGGGTCTAGTTGTGCAAGATACCTTTTTTGGTCCGATTCGATAATCCAATATGGCCACCAGGCAGCCATCTTGGATTTCCCCATGAAACCTTGTTATCGCGATTTCTCAGGAACTACAACATGGATCTTTCTCAAATTTGGTACACAGGTTCCCCTTGGGGTCTAGTTGCGCAAGATACCTTTTCTGGTCCGATTCGAAAATCCAATATGGCCACCAGGCAGCCATCTTGGATTTCCCCATGAAACCTTGTTATCGTGATTTCTCAGGAACTGCTGCATGGATCTTTCTCAAATTTGGTACACAGGTTTCCCTTGGGGTCTAGTTGTGCAAGATACCTTTTTGGTCCGATTCGAAAATCCAATATGGCCACCAGGCAGCCATCTTGGATTTCCCAATGAAACCTTGTTATCCCGATTTCTCAGGAACTACAACATGGATCTTTCTCAATTTTGGTACACAGGTTCCCCTTGGGGTCTAGTTGTGCAAGATACCTTTTCTGGTCCGATTCGAAAATCCAATATGGCCAACAGGCAGCCAACTTGGATTTCCCCATGCAACTTTGTTATCGTGATTCCATGGGAAGTACTGTTGGGATCTTTCTCAAATTTGGTACATAGGTTCCCCTTGGGGTCTAGTTGTGCAAAATACCTTTTTCGATCCGATTCGAAAATCCAAGTTACGCTTCAAATTAAAACGGTATTCCCGAGTTGTGACGTTGCATTGCAAGAGTCCGCGGATGAAACGGTGGGGCATATTCTATATATTGACTATAGAGAATATCCGTACCTTCACCTTCCATATCAAGGAGTTCAAATAATTCGGAATTAAAATGTATTTCTTCAAGTTTTCTTTAGTCCATGCAGTTTGCAAGTGAATTGCCCCACCGTTTCGTCTGCCGGCTACATGAAGGGACGTCACTCTTGTGACACAATGTCTCAACTCGACTACTGCATGTTTCGATCCAAGGGAGATAATCAGGATTCAGACACTTTCGTAGTTTCAAATTTACTGCGTGGACCGGATCCCTTCAGTATTAAGTATTGTACCATCTTACTATTTTCGAGCAGGGTACATGTATCTTAAAAGAGATATTTCAAACTAGCCCAGTAAACAGAACAGAATTAGCATTCGTTCCTAATTATAAAATCTTAAGTGTGTTTCATAGCTCATGCCAAAGTGTCAAAGAGATTTGTCTTCGCTTCCAGTACCCAATGATGATGCAAAAATAAAAAAATAAAATAAAATACTACAAAACGAAGACGAAGGATCCTCTGTACATGTACATTCACTTTCAGACTAACTTTGCTCATTTCTCTAGTACTATAACAACCGACATAAGTACACTTTCTAGAAATTTTGAAACTTAGGAAGATGATATCTTGGTGTTTTCCAGTGTCCCTTTTTCGAGCTTTTTCGCTCAGATTCGCAATTCTGTAAACAAAATTACAAATCAATTGCTTGTTCCTAGTAACAATGGACAAAAAGATCCTCTTGTCATTAGCTTACAATTATCGGACAATGGTGGGTGCCAAGATCCTTCAGGATCTCTCGTTGTTGACCTAATTTGTCAAAGTTCTAAAAGTACATCTAATGCAGTGCATGTTTGCTGAGTGTAGACAATAACTGATAGCTGCAAAATATTGAGGCCCATTGCCTTTTTACCCTCGGCCAAAATTTGGCCGAAGGGTATTGTCGTCGTCATGTACGTCCGTCCGTCTGCCCATCCGTCCGTCTTGCCGTCCGTCTGTCCGTCACACCTTTCTTGTTACCAAGATATCTTTGGCGGCCATCTTTATGCAAAACCATGAATTTATGCAAAACCATGAATCTTGTGTATCTCGGGAACAATTTCGCTGTTCAGTGTGAAACTTGGTATAGATCATCGATGCAGCAAGAAGTTCAAAGGAATGACCAAACCAGCTTCTCTGATTCGTTGGAAACCTTGGTGGCCATCGTTAATTTATGCAAAATCTTATGTATATCTCCGATACCATTTAAGTGTTCTATACAAAACTTGGTATGCATCATCGATGTATCAGGAGACTTGCAATAGATAACCACATCAATTCCTCTGAGTGGCGGGAAGAATGGGTGGCCATAAGGATGAGCGGCCATCTTTAATTTATGCAAAATCATTACTGATCTCTATCTC
The DNA here is from genome assembly GCA_036873755.1 of Hanleya hanleyi. Classification (NCBI taxonomy): domain Eukaryota; kingdom Metazoa; phylum Mollusca; class Polyplacophora; order Lepidopleurida; family Hanleyidae; genus Hanleya; species Hanleya hanleyi. The sequence continues at coordinate 98,938 of JAVTVY010029276.1, forward strand.
TGATACCGTTAAAGAGCTCGATGTAAAATTTGGTATGCATCAACGATGCATCAAGAGACTTGTGATGAATAACCAAACCAGTTTCCCTGATTGGGTGGAAACTTTGGTGGCCATCTTTAATTTATGCTAAATTTTTAATGATGTATATCTCTGATGCCATTTTATAAATGTCCTATACAAAACTTGGTATACAGCATGTATCAAGGGACTTGCAATGAATAACCACATCAGTTCCTCTGAGTGGCGGTAAGCATGGGCGACCATCTTTAATTTATGCAAAATCATTAATGTTCTCTATCTGGGATACCATTCAAGTGCTCAATGCAAAATTCGGTATACATCATCGATGCATCAAGAGATTTACGTAATGAAAACCGGTTTCTCTGATTGGACGGAAACCTTAGGGGCCATTTCTAATTGCAAAATTTTTGATAACCTGCATATTTGTCAGTTGACTGCTTGTTGTTCCTGACATCTTGGTTCAAATTGAATACATTATGAATGGCTGGAGCCCAGAGCCGAGGGGTTTTCGGATGCACAGCTTCTTATTAATTTATGCAATATCATTAATGATTTATATCTGATACCATTTTAGTGCTTCATATGAAACTATAAATCATCGATACATCAAGAAACCTACAATTAATGACAACCATTTCCTCTGATTAGGTGGAAAACTTGATTGCCATCTTATTTGCAAAATCTATACCTATAAGTAAATTTGGACATAAATTAAAAACATTGTGGGATAGAAAAGAATGTTGTTTATCCAATCTAGTCCACTGGTACTATGAGGAATTTGTAGAAAAAAAATAAACAGAGCTAAAAAAAAAAATCGATTCCAAGTCCATGGTATTGTTTGTAGGAAATCATTTTTTTTGGTATAACAAAATTACCTCCCTTGGACCTCGTGTCTGCAGCAACAACAACAACAGCGACAAGAGTGACAAACTTAACACAAACATTCAAAGATAATTATCATACAACGCTTGCAAGAGACGATATAAAATCCTTACATCACCAGGCGACCTCCGGAGAAGATCTAGCAGCTGTCAAGGATGGGGAATCTTGAACTCGCACTTCAACTTTACTTCGCTCGCCGTCGAGTTTCAGCAAAAAAAAAAAAAAAAAAATCCCGCCCCCTCTCGTGGAGTTAAATTTAGCTCGGGGCCCGATAATTTCTTGATGCTCATTGGCTAACGACTTCTGATTATGCGAAGTCATTGAATCGGCAATTCCCGGCCCCAAAAATATATCTCGGAAACCTTGCCATCGGGTATTGCTAGTAACTGGAAGCATACGTCGAGGTGGAATCCAGAAGAACTGGCGGAGATGGAAATTATTTTCAGAATTTGAAATTCCCAAACCTACTAAGCCAGACTGTTGAAGGATCGGCGATGGTTTTCATCCCATTGAAATGATTTGCACCATTCGTGGATTGAGTTTTCGTCAAAAATATTGAGTATTTCTTGTCCAAAACGTAACCTTTTGAGTTTTGTACTGTCAGTATTCAGTTTTTTACTAATCTTTACAGCCGAATAACGGTGGTAAAACGTGACGTCTATGAACCCCTGAGATGGTAGGCTGTTCAAATCACTTTTCGGCCGTGGTCCGTCCGTCAGTCCATCGTCCGTAAAACAATTCTTCTTATCGCGATTTCTCAGAAACTACTGCATGGATCTATACTCAAATTTGGTACACATGTTCCCCTTGGGGTCTAGTTGTGCAAGATACCTTTTCTGGTCCGATTCAAAAATCCAATATGGTCACAAGGCAGCCATCTTGGATTTTCCCATGAAACTTTATCACGATTTCTCAGGAACTACTTCATGGATCTTTCTCAAATTTGGTACACAGGTTCCCCTTGGGGTCTAGTTGTACAAGATACCTTTTCTGGTCCGAATCGAAAATCCAATATGGGCACCAGGCAGCCATCTTGGATTTCCCCATGAAAATTTGCTATCGTCATTTCTCAGGAAGTACTGCATGGATCTTTCTCAAATTTGGTACAAAGGTTACCTTTCCTGGTCCGATTTCAAAATCCCATATGGCCACGAGGTATGATAGCACTCCATTTCCAGCTAACACCCTGCTACTACAGTCTGTCTGAGGGGGCTCGAACACGCGAACCTTTTGCCGACAGCCGAACCTCTCTAACCCACTCGGCCACCGAATCACTCTACCAGATACTGTGTTTAAAATATAGTCATTCTTCGCGTATGCTTCGCACATGTGCTTGTTTTACCTAGAAGAACTATGACGTCACCTGGTTTGTGCTTGATAGTTCCTGCTCTTCTCCCCTGCATACCGCTCTTCAGTGCCAGAGGGAGAATTGGGTATGCGGTAAAACCAGGAAGCGAAATATCGCCCGTTTTAGTACTGAATAAGTAACAGACTGTAGTAGCAGTTTCTTACCCCATTTCAGTATGCTTTCATACCTGTGGCCACCAGGCAGCCATCTTGGATTTCCCCATGAAAATTTGCTATCGTCATTTCTCAGGAAGTACTGCATGGATCTTTCTCAAATTTGGTACACAGGTTCCCCTTGAGGGTGCAGTTGTGCAAGAAACTTTTTTGGTCCGATTCGAAAATCCAATATGGCCGCCAGGTGACCAGCTTGAAATTCCCCTTGAAACATTGTTATCGTGAATTTGCAGGAACTACTTCATGGATCTTTCTGAAATTTGGTACACAGGTCCCACATGGGACCTAGTTCTGCAAGATACCTTTTTTGTCCCAATTCGAAAATCCAAGTTACGCTTCAAATTAATATGGTATTCTCGAGTTGTGACGTTACATCACAAGAATCGGCGGATCAAACGGTGGGCATATTCTATATATTGACTAGAGAGAATATCCATACCTTCACCTTCTATATCAAGGAGTTCAAATGATTCTGAATTAAAATGTATTTCTTCAATTTTACATCAGTTTACATTAGTCCATGCCGTTGCAAGAGAACCGCCCCACCGTTTTGTATGCCGACCTCACTCTTGTGACACTGCCGACCTCACTCTTGTGACACAACGTCACAACTCGATAACTGTAGACTACTGCTTGTTTCGATCCAAGGGAGATAATCAGGATTCAGACAATTTATAATAATAATAATAATAATAATAATAATAATAATCTTTATTTAAATTCGATAACCCCATAGGAACAGGCCTATTTTCATGGGGGTCGAAGGCTAAAACAATTTACATAATGCAGCGCAAACAATATATAGAGGATAAAACAAGATAGAATACATTAATACTATATACACTGAATTAATAATTGTCTATTACTCAGATATTTAAAGCAAGTATGTACAGTAAAACAGAGATAAAGTTATTAATATTTTACATAATCTAAAACAGCACACTATTTGATAGAGAAAAGGCTGATAAAAGAGATTATTAAAAAAGACAGAAAAAATAGATAAATAAATGAATGAAAAAAAAAAAATAAAAATAAAAAAAAAAAAAAATAAAAAAAAAAATGAAAAATGAAAAAGAATAAAAAATAAAAATAAAATTATAATAATAATAAAATAGATAAAAGATAAAAATATATATAATAAAATTCTATAACAACAATTGGCTGCATAGGACCAAAGAAATAGCCCGTCATAGAAACGATAAAGTAATATTTCATACACTTAAAAATTGGCTAAGATAGAACTTTGTACAACTCCGTTTAAAAGCGTCGACAGATGGTGCATTTTGTATATTGAGAGGTAGTTCGTTAAAAAGTTGGGCTCCGTTTACTCTAAAAGACTGTTTGTACAATTCAGTCCTTGCAAAGGGGATATTTAAAACTTGTTTTGTAGAAGATCTTAATGTCCTGCCACTTCGGTGATACTTAAAAAAATTTGACATGTATGTAGGTGAAGGACCATTAAGGCATTTGTACACAGATAAAACAGTAACATATTTAAGCCTAAAAGATAAAGGGTACCAGGAAAGCTGCTTATACATTTCCAGAGAGCTCACGTAGTTATCGCAGTTTAATATTAATCTCATGGCACGTTTCTGCAAAGTTTCCAATCGGTCCATGCGTGCCTGAGATCGTGGGCCCCATATTAAAAGACAATAATCCAAGTGCGGGAGAATAAAACTGTTGTAAAACTGCCTCCGAGCATGATACGGTAAAAAATGTTTTATTCTTGCCAACAGAAATAGTTTTGGCTTGACTTTATTCACAGTCATATTAATATGTCGTTCCCAAGACAGACTGTTTTCAACAATTACTCCCAGTATCTTTTGGTGATCCACGTTGTTTAAAGTTTCTTCTTTGAGCACCAAATCAAGAGAGAGCTTAGGTAGATGAGATCGTTTTTGGTGAGTAGTGACTAACATACATGTGGTCTTCTCTGCGTTTGCACACATTTTATTGTTCGAACACCAATAGTTTACACCAGAGAGACCACTGTTCAGTTTTCGTTCAATCTCTGGAATACATTTGGCTGCAGCATGCAGCGAAGTATCGTCAGCAAAAATGTCACTTTCGCACTCAGTTGTATGCAGAGGCAGGTCGTTAATGTAGAGAATGAAGAGTAGAGGACCCAGAATTGAACCCTGTGGGACACCAACCTCTATTCCGACTTTATGAGATTGAGTCCCCTGAACACTGACACACTGCTGTCTGTTATCCAAATAGGATTTGAAGAAATCAAGCGCTGAATTTTTAACTCCATAGATATATAATTTCTTAAGCATGGTCAAATGGTCTACCATGTCGAACGCTTTGCGAAGATCAAGGAAGACTGCTCCAATAATGTTACCTTGATCTATTTGAGAGGTCCAGGAGTCCATCAAGTTGGTTAGAGCTGTTTGGCAAGAGTGAAAGGCGCGAAATCCCGATTGCCTCCCATACACCAGGTTATTTGTTTCCAAATAAAACACTAAATGTTCATGCACATGGCGTTCAAGTATCTTTGAAAGTGTGGGAAGTACACTAATTGGGCGATAATTACTGGGATCTGAACGCGCGCCTTTCTTGAAAAGAGGTACAACTTTTGCAATTTTCCAAATTTGTGGGAATATTCCAGTTTTAATACAAGAGTTAAATATATGCATCAGCGAAGGTGAGATAATAGTCGCGGACATTTTCAAAAATTTCACGGGGATGCCATCGATGTCACGACGTTTCATAGTGTAGCCTTCTATTTTCAGATCATCGTCGGTGTATTTGCTATTTATCCAGGTTTCAATTAATCCAAAAATGGAAATTTTCCCTTTGGCACCTTTGATAACACTTTTAATTTCGTCCAATTTGTTCGCTACAGACCTGGTATTAAGATGGGTTATTTTTAACCCCTTTCTATTGAATTGATCAAACGGCTTGTACGTTTCAGTCACGTGAGTGCACTCACTTGACCCCGTTGACTCGTCACCGGTATTGTCAGGTTGTGGCGAACAATCGCCGCAAGTCCATACACACATATCGGCCCATGTATCGGCCAAAATAAAAATATCAATGTTCACACATGTCATATGAAATAAACTTCCACATCCATAACACTCTATTTTTGCCTGTATATCTTCGATTGAGTTTAGGCAAACAGGGCATGGGCCTGGGTTAAACTCGACGTCACCCGACAACAACAGAAGTGTCACCGAATAATATACAGTTGCCTTCACTGACCGTGTATGGGTGATCGACTGTCCAGTTTTCGTCGTGCCGTTGTTTTGAAGTACAAGTCGGGTTGCTATAACTTCGAGTCCGAATTTCTCTCTCCCTGCATCATGCATTCGTACAATTACTTCACTGAAGTCATCTGGTTTACCTGTGGTATAAGTTTGATGTTCAAATGTCGTTTTGGCGCACTGTGCTAGTAGAAACAAGACAACAAATTCGCAGAGTAAATTGCCCACTTTCAGTCGCGCCGCCATATTGAAAACTACACAATTTCAAAGTTTCAATAATACTGCATGGACCGGATCCCTTCAGTATTAGGTTTTGTACCATCATACTATTTTCGAGCATGGTATCTTAAAAGAGATGTTTGTGTCTCAAATCTTCACCTGTTATCACTTAAATGCCAATATTCCTCCATTTGGAGATCTCCTGCAAACAAAATTATCTCCCCTGATCGTCGCGTCGATCGTCCGCCAGGTGGCGTGCTCTCCGCGCATGTCCTTCCTCTTTTTCCTTTGCAGTCTTGGTAACAAGACCTGTTTTGAAGAGCTCCTGTCAACAGTAACTTTTGGTTATTATAGACGCACCCTAGGGTTATTTTTTTGGTCTCTGTAAGTCAGTATGGCTAACGTAGTCACCCAAACTATCAAGAATAGTAAGAGATGTGAATCATGTCGTCAGTTTTGGCCCGTAAAGGACTCACATTCTTTCTGTTTTAAGTGCAGGGCACAGATATGCTACAGGCAAATTACTTGTGCCGAGTGTACAGACTGGGACGACGCTACCTGGGTTAGCTATGCTGCGGTAAGACGTAGTCAACTATTGAAGGCAGCCGGTGACCAGAGGAAAGGACCAGTTGAGAAAGCAGAAGCTAATCAGGCCCTTTTCAACGACTTATCGCTAAATGAAGACTCAACTCTAGCGACGGCTGCAAGCCCAGATATACAGCCCAGTGGCACAGTCTTACAGTCGACGGTACCTTCAAAAGACAAGGTGCAGATCAGTCAAGCCCAAGCCACGGCGATACGGTTTACTTCTACTGCACCGGCAAAAGTGCTGATACGGACTCTACTAGACAGCCCCGTCACAGACACGGATCAAGGCGAGTCCTCGGATATCAACTCCCGTTCATCCAAGTCTCCAAAGAACCGCCGTACCCCGGAGACACAGACGGACACGGTGGAGAAGGCAGTCCGGGAATCAAGACCACGGACTCCATCACCACAGCGGGACCCCGGCACAAGCACAGCTCGCCGGGACCACAGCACAGAGAAGTCACGGCCCTATACGGAACGCCGAGAGTCGGACAAGCCAAGGGCCTACAGGGAGCACCGGGATTCCAAGGAATCACGGCCCTATCCAGACCATCGGGACTCCAACACCGGAGCACCTCGGGAGGAAACTACAGTCCGGAGCCGTACCCCAGAGCGGGAGACCACACGGACCTATCCAGCACACCGAGAGTCTACATCTGAGAAGTCACGGACTCAAGCAGAACGGACTTATACAGATCATCGAGACTCCACATCCAAGAAGACACGGACTTATGAGGAACGGACTCAGCCAGAACGCCGTGAGCCGGCCTCTACTTCAGCTTGGACCCGTACAACGGAGCCGCACCCCGGTACTACAGCAAGCAGATCTCGTAAACGAAGTCGTACACCGTTACAACGCCGAGATTCCTATCCTGAACGTCATCATCGGGAGAGGGACCGTCCTAGACGTCGGACCCCTTCACCTAGTCCAGTCTACCGGAGTCGTCACTATAGGGACCATACCCCGGAGCGACCTTACACCAGACGAGGGAGAAGCCGTTCACCGGTTTCCCGTCAACAAGCACGACGCACTGATGGCGAGGAGCGGACGTCTACCCACCATCACCGTAGCCCGGAGCATCGGGATAAACCGGAGCATCGGGATAAACGGAAGTTCAGAGGTGAACAGGAACCCGTGGATCACCATTCCACTGCACCCAAGGAACAGACTTCTGCTCCAAGGATACCTTCCAAGGCAAGCCTGGTCAAGAAGCACAGTCATCTCCCGGCTACACAGCCCCTTACCGTGGTAGAGGTTCCTTCACCGGAGACCCGTGAGATGACACGACCCCATTCTTCTAGCGACGCAGACTCCGGTTCGGACTATGAGGATCACGCACGACGTTCCACTCCATCTCATACAGAGTCACCTCCCTCCCATCAGGCGGAGGTAGAAGACAAGAATAAGGACATGATACCTTTCAAAGCCAGGATAGCGGCGGTACACACGCTGGTTCCAGAGATGCCCAGACCGGTGGCCGGCGATGACAAGCAGCCTGCTGACCCCGCCCGGAAAAGGAGAAAACTTACAGCGGCATCTCTCTACGGTCTAAACAAGCCTTCTGAGGAGGAAGCTGCGCCAACCTGCGCACCATCTCCGGCATCAGCCATCCTATATGACGCACTGGATCGACAGTTGAAGACTCCGAAATCTCTCCAGAAGCCCGGTCCTTTCAAGACTTACACCCTTCACGGAGACAATCTACCGTTCAAGGCCCCGAAGTCGGACCCGGATCTTGACAGACTGTTGAACTTCACGAAGACACCAGCGGTGGTACTTCAACAGAAGCAGGCCTGTGCTGTGGAGGACATGATGCTGACACAACACAGAATTACATCATACTCTGATTGGTTCCTGACGGCTATTTCAAAGGTGATTCAGGATCCAGACAAAAAGCATAAAGATGGATCCCTGACCTTCTCACAGCCCAAGATGGATTTCCTCAGCGCCTTTATCGACTCCATGAACAAGTCCAACGTGGATCTCATGGAAACAGGGGCTTTTACCTATGCTACGATGGTGCAGGCTCGACGAGCTGCATACCTGAAACATCCCAAGTCCGAGGTTTTGGAATTGGTAAAGAACGAATTGGCACAGCAACCTCTGTCATCCGAGTATCTCTTTAACCAAGCCATCTCCACAGTCATGCCTGCCGTCAATGACGAGAAGACTTCCCGCATTATCGGAGCCCTAGCTTACAGCAAAGGTAAAGGCAAGGGTAAAGGTCAAGGCAAGTTGACCAGAGGAGGACGTTCTGCACAGCCGTCACGTCAAGACTCAGGCAGTCTACCCAAGCAGGACAGCCAGCAGAATTTTCGTCCCTACGGGAAAGGACAGTTTCGTGGCAGAGGAGGAAAATTTTCCGACCGGGGCAAAGGAAAGCCCGACCGTCGGAATTGACGGTTCCCAGCCTCAGCTTTTAACCCATCATCATCATCCTTTCATCCTTCCAGAATTTCAAGTATTCAATCATCCGGTCGTGGGCGGACGTCTACAGATCTTCTGGCAGAACTGGAAGCTTATCACAGACGACAAGTGGGTCACCAGATCTCTCAGAGATGGAGTTTTCCTCACCTTTCTAGAGTACCCCAGGCTCATCACCAGACCCAAACCATCACGTCTTCCAGTTCGGCCAGAACATGTACAGACATTACTGGAGTCAGTACAAGTATTATTGGACAAGGGCGCTGTCAGGGAATTACCCGTGGAAGAAGAAAGTCCAGGATTCTACAGTCCTGTCTTCCTCGTTCCCAAGAAGGACACAGATCAGCTTCGCATGATTATAGACCTACGTCGACTCAACGACACTCTGGCACCACCTCCACACTTCAAAATGACATCGGTTCCAGCATTACGGTCCCGCCTACAACCGGACGATTGGCTAGCCTCCATCGACCTCCAGGATGCATACCTTCATGTTCCCATTCATCAACATCATCGTCGATATCTTCGATTCATCATCGCCGGGAGACGGTTCGAGTGGCAGGTCCTGCCGTTCGGCATCTCCATCGCCCCTTGGTGCTTCACAAGAATCACGTCACCAATCATGGCCTTCCTTCACCTAAGGGGTATCAACATAGAGGCATACATCGACGACATCCTTGTGTGGGGGTCAAGGAAGTCAGTACTCAAGTCCCAGATACAATTCATCATTCAACTCCTGAAGTATCTCGGATTCATCCCACATCCAACGAAGTCGGAACTAGAGCCTGCTCAGAGACGACAATACATCGGAGCAGTATTCGACACACAGATGCGGATCATCCTGCCCCCGGAAGAACGTTGGACAAAGATACAGTTTATCATCCAAAGATTTTTATCTTTCCAATCACAACCCTTACGTCTTTGGCAAAGTCTACTGGGATTGCTGACATCAACTCAGGATCTGACACAGTACGGACGACTTCAGCTACGACCGTTACAGTTCCACCTGCAGCCGTATCTACGAGCTTCGGCCATCAACCCTCGAGTACCAGTTCCTCAGCACTTGCATCAGTTTCTGGAATGGTGGCAGTCCAGGGAGAACGTCATGTTCGGGATTCCACTCCGCTGGTCACCGTCGAACAAGAATCTATTCTCCGACGCATCACTCACGGGCTGGGGAGCCCACCTGGGAGAGTTAAAGATAGCCGGCAGGTGGTCTCCACAACAGAAGACACAACACATCAATGTACTGGAGATGACAGCAGTGAACATGGCAGTCCAGCACTGGAGCCCTCAACTGTTCGGCAGCTCTCTGATGATCGCATCGGACAACACGACAGTAGTAAGCTACATCAGCAAGCTGGGGGGAACGAAGTCCCGACTGCTGTTCCAGGAGACGTGGTCTCTCTTCACCTGGGCACAGATTCATCGGTGCCGGATCCGAGCACGACATGTACCCGGTCACCTGAACGTCATTGCAGACAGTCTTTCACGCCCGGACAAAATTCTACAAACGGAGTGGCATCTCCACACAGAGGCTTTTCGTCAAGTGTCATCGATTTGGGAACAGCCCCTAGTAGACCTGTTCGCAACAAGGGACAACACTCAGTTACCAATCTTCGTCAGCCCGATGCTCGACCCGCTAGCCTGGGCAGTCGACGCCATGTCAATCAGTTGGGACAACCTCATCGCCTACGCATTTCCACCAATAGCGCTTATTCAGGCAGTCTTGAACAAGATAACAGAGCACAACAGTGTTATCCTGCTCGTAGTACCGTGGTGGCCGCATCGCCCATGGTTCCCATCACTAGTCCAGCTACTGACCGACTTCCCTCGTCAGCTACCTCCGTGGCACCGACTACTAGACCAACGGCAGGGTATCCTACACCACGATCCACAGTGGCTCAACCTTCACGCCTGCAGATTATCAGGGAATCCCTTGCAGACCAGGGGTTTTCAAAGCCAGTTACAGAGGCGATGGCGACAGCAAACAGACCATCCACCTCTAGACTTTACCAGGCCAAGTGGGCTTACTTCCGTACCTGGTGTGGGACCAGAGACATCGATCCCGACACTGCCTCTGTTCCAGTGATAGCTGACTTCCTATTGCACCTGCATCGAGACAAGGAATTCAAGTTAAGCACCATAGAAGGATACCGTTCTGCGTTATCCCGAGTCATAAGACTAACTTCAGGAATTGATATTGGACATGATATCAACGTTGCGGCTCTTCTCCAGTCTTTCGCCTTACAGTCCCGCCGGACAAGACAACTGCTACCGAAGTGGGACCTTGGAGTTGTACTGAGTGCGTTTCTACGCCCACCATTTGAACCGTTACAGTCGGCTACGATCAAGGCACTGTCTTACAAGACAGTCTTCTTAACAGCGTTCGCTCTGGCCACTAGAGTCTCCGAACTTCACGCATTAGAACGCAGCTCCCTGGCATGGACCGCAGGCTGGAAAACTATATCCTTCCGTCCGATCCCGGAATTCATCGCCAAGAATGAATCAACACGTCAGGGACCATGTGCTCAAAGACTATATCAGATCCCAGCACTTACAGACTTCGTAGGCCCACTGGAGAACGACAGAGTCTTATGTCCAGTTAGAGCCCTACGATGCTATTTACAGAGAACAGACTCTACTAGAGGATCTAGACGTCTCCTATTTCTATCACTACATCCGGGAGCATCTGCGGACATTGCGAAAAATACAGTTGCATCTTGGTTGAGGAAGACGATACACTGGACATACCAACTCGCCATCGATGCTCCTCCCCTATTGTCGAAGGCATCATCTCATGAGATTAGAGCTATTGCTGCGTCCTGGCCGCTCTGGAAAAACTTGTCACTAGACGAGATCGTTCAAGCCTGTGCATGGACTGTAAACTCTACCTTTGCTGACTTTTATCTTAGGGATATGTCTGTACAAACAGACAGGGTGACTACGTTGGGCCCGTTAGCAGCAGCCCAGCGTGTAGTCCACTAATTCCATCAAGAAAAGGGGGGGGGGGGCGCCGCTCAAGCAAGCAAGATCCCGACAATTCGGTAAGTATAGAAGACATACCATGTCGGAGACGAAGGGACTTCAAGGCATCACGATGGCATCTGATTATCTAGCCAAGTATGCGAGCAAAGGGTAGGAACAGAGTCCACCTCTCGCCGCATTACTTGTAATACCTTGAACTCCCTACGCCTCTATACGACACGGGAATTATCAGGATATTACTAGGCGTATTAGATTTACAAAATCAGAACAGGGCGTGCTCCGCTTAATCCAAAAGCAAGTCACAAGGCCGGCTACCCAACCTCCTCTGTTGGGAGTCTGGCATTTAAGTGATAACAGGTGAAGATTTGAGACACAAACATTAAACATTTATAAATAATGTTGGTGTTTGTTATCAAATCAAACCTGTTATCAACGTTGATTTGCCCAACCCATCCTCTCCTCTTTGCTCGGCCTTGACTCAAAACAGGTCTTGCACAGCATGGGAAAAAGAGGAAGGACATGCGCGGAGAGCACGCCACCTGGCGGACGATCGACGCGACGATCAGGGGAGATAATTTTGTTTGCAGGAGATCTCCAAATGGAGGAATATTGGCATTTAAGTGATAACAGGTTTGATTTGATAACAAACACCAACATTATTTATAAACGTTTAATATCTCAAACTAGCCCAGTAAACAGAACAGAATTAGCATTCGTTCCTAATTATAAAACGTGCAAAAATAAATAAAAAAAATACCACAAAGCGAAGACAAAGGATCCTCTGGACATTCACTTTCAGACTAACTTTGCTCGTTTCACTTATACTATAACAACCGACATCAAGTACAGTTTCTAGAAATCTTGAAACTTCTGAAACTTGGAAAGATAATATCTTGGTGTTTTCCAGTGTCCCTTTTTCAATCTTTTTCGCTCTAATTCGAAATCCTGCAAACAAATTTACGAATCAATCGTTTGTTCTTAGTAAAAATGGACAAAAAGATCCTCTTGTCATTAGCTTACAATTATCGGACAATGGTGGGCACCAAGATCCTTCAGGATCTCTGGTTAATTTATATAAAATCATTCATCAATGATCTATGTATCCTTTGATACTGTTCAAGTGCCGAGGGGTTTTCAGATGCGCAGCTTCGTATTTATCTTCTGGTTCTACTATGCAAGCCTTCCATGAACAAAATATATATCTTACAACATTATATAATTGGTGACTTTTATCTAGAGGTGACCATATCCATATACAAAATAACAGGTTACTCAAAGTCAAATACATATTATAACTCCATTATTTCTACTAGCAGTGACTTTAGGGAACTACCCTAGTTCTTCTAATTTTTCGAACATCATTTTTAGGCTTAGAAGCAGAAAAAAATCTATTTTTATGTCAACTGAGGCTAAATACTGTAGCATGGATATGTTACATGTATTTATCCCGAGAACTGCAAAGGTAGCTAGTGGAATTTGTAGAATTTTTGCAGGATTTCTCTCTCCAGTAGCCTGTTAAAGTTAAGTTTTGCTGTCTGAATAATTAAACGAAATAGGGTACTGGTCAGACAGGGTTACCATTTGTGTGAGCTTGATTCCTGCTGAGCACGAATTATATTGTGCACTAAACATGATTTTAGCCAACTCTGTTATAAATTTATCATCTTGATATTCCATTATATACAATGTATTTATATGTCATAGTGTTATAATGTTACAGCATGCAGCCCAGGCTGGTATGGACAGGATTGTGACCTTCTTTGTAATGGGACTCTGTGTGCCAGATGTGATACCACTGGGACAACATGTGAAGGTATTCTGTGAATTTGTTTACTTCAGTCATCCCTGTGCACTCCAATATTTTACATGAATGTTATCTACTAAATCGTACTTCAGTGTGAACCTGCATGTAAACATATTGATATCTGCTTTATAGTCATGTCAAGCCCTCCATAGGTGATCTTTTAATTCCCCCCTCCTCCCAACCATGTGACAATATTTCTGTACAATTGTATTCAACTACAGTTAGTGGTCCAGGTTCAAGGGAGACAACTCATGAACAAGGGGAATAACTCAGAAGGAGTGACTTGCCTCACCGAAGTAGTTTGTATTCAACAATATTTCATAATTGACCTTCCACATACTAAGGTAGTAATTTAGACAGATCTGGATGCTATTAGATGATGAATACCTTGTCCTTGTAGCGGAAGAGGGTGAATATGTGGAGCAGTTAGTGGGTTAGATTTAGTAGTACGGAGCAGTATCTCAGAGATATGGTGTTCTTGTAATCATAATTTAATTCAGTTTATTTGCACATTACGCTCTCGAAGGACAGTGTACAACAACAACAACCATATGTATACAATGTATGTAGATGGATTACAATAATACAATATATAGTATAAGAACAGCTAAGGTATAGTAGTTAGCTAGTTAGTTTATCATGTCGTATCTTTAGAGATATATTTGCAGATATGGAATGTGATTAATGGACTGCTGGGGTCCCTCAAGCAATGAAATAATACTGAAGTAGGCACTGACTTAGCACATATGTTTTGCAGAAGCTTCGTTCTTTCTATACTATAGAGGACATACAAGGAAAAAATGTCTCTCGTCTTCAGTAATGTGTAAATTACATAGTTTGCAAAATCTTTCAGCAGCATGTATAACTGGGTTCGTTTTGTACATTCCCATTTCTTTTTGTAGACAATGGGTACCAAGTCTCAAATGAGTTAATAGTTTACGTAAGCTTCGATTTCTGATAACTTGACTTTGGAGCCGTAGATTCTGCACACTGTATAATTATCAACAGGATAATGTTGTATCATGAAAATTAAAGATATTTTTTGGAGAGCCCTCATTTCCCCGACCTGTTTAAAAAATGAATACCCAGAGAACATAAACATCAACTTTGAATATCATTATTATAACCAAATTCAGTGTCCTCTTGTGTTAGTATCGGTGATTGAAGTTAGCTCCCGTGACCTCTGATTTCATACTTTCAATAGCACAAACAACACTGTACATATCTGGGCTCATTGGGCTCAATGGAATTTATAGTTGTTCTATGTCTTTAATAGAGTCTAGATTTTTGTATATTAACATTTCTACTGTTGGAGGTTTATTGTCAGAATGTTTACATATTTAGCTACATTGTACAGTCTATTGGTTCTATTGATATGATTAACATTCTGTCGACTAGGTAATCATAGAGGTATTAATATACAGCTAATAACCATGATATAGCTTCTAATAACCTGATGACTCGGGACCATTTAACATGTTTGAATTGAAATCCATGCACATGTACATATACCCTAGTTACATGTATAAATACACCTCAGATTTCCAATTTCAAATGCCCAGAATTGTTTTCAGTTGGACATTTTCTATTGGTGTGTGTTCTAATTGGGTTTTTGAAAAACTTCCATTGGTATTTGGGCTAAATAAATATGGGACATGATAATAGGGCCTGGAAAGTGGAAGAGAGATTCTACCTTGTTTTCAAGGACATGTTTTCTGAGCTTTTGGCCCTCAAGAGGTTATTAAAGTTTGGGGTGCCAAAATGAAATATCACATATGAAAAATATATCTCAGTCAGTCTAATATACATTTGTATTATCTTGTCATAGAGTTTGATTATTTTCTAGGCCCTGTATCTTAGGATTTTTAAATAACATCTTGAATTAGTGTATTTGTGCAAAATTTTGATCTGAAAACAGCACCTTTCTCTCTGTAAACATACGATGTAAGTCTCGACCCAAAATCCTTATGGGGCAACAATTAACTATTAACAATATTTTGAGGTCAAGTTTGTCTTGGTTCTGGAGTGCTTTTATTTGTTTTCGGAAACCATGTGTTGTTTTCACCTTGAAATAGAAAATTTTACACAAATCAACTACTTTAAGGTGCTGTTTTTTGAAGACCTAGGGTCTGGTAAATACTCAGACCTTGCAACAATAATACACTGCTACTAAAAAAATTCTTTTGTGTGTGAATTTCGTTTTGGCACACCCAAGTCCAAACCGCAACTCCTGGAGGCCAAAAGCTCACTAAACTGCATCAGGTCCTTTGTCATATTATATATCCAGACTCACTCCTGAATGCACCATGACTCATTCCTGAATGACCCTTGCTATCTTAGCCTGCTAAGATATTAGTCCAGAAAGTTACAGACATTCATTCAGATATATTCATCTTTTTTTCTTCGGCTTCCTGCTTGGTTTACTCACTCGCAGACTGCCAAAAAGGGAGATATGGTGAGGGTTGTGGGAAAGAATGTCACTGTTACAAAAAGGCCCTGTGTAGGAGACTGGATGGCAAATGTCCAGGAAAAGTCAAAACGTGTGCTCGAGGATGGACAGGGGACACGTGCAATACTAGTGAGTAATACACATTTTTGGGCTATTACAGTGCATTGTCAAAGAAATGGTACTCTTATGCATGGGGAGGTAAATTTAGTCCATACATAAAGGTTTTGGTAGGACCAGAATGTCAGTCAGAGATATCTAAATGTATGATTCTGTATTACTGGTTTCAATTGTGCGGCAAAAATGTACGCGATTTGTACCAGTGTGCAGTTGTCTTCGTTTGTTGTCTTAAGGATGTCCGCTGGTGGTTTTTGACTTTGGCAGCCATTTTGCCTGTTTTTCTATTGAGTTATCTCCCTTCCCTAGGTTAAGCGATGGGGATTTCCTTTAAAAGCCTTCTAGCCGAGAATTTTGCACACCAACATCCATCCAATTTGCTAAATTTTGATAGACATTGTGATTATCTGCAAACAGTTAGAATACATGTATAAGAAAAAGTTAAATACTATTTATATGAATTTTTTATGACTATGCTTCAAAAATAGGGCTATTCCCTATGCTTTCTGGGTTATCAAATTGAGCATGGGTCAGTCCACTTAATGTTGCCTACAGCTAAAAAATGCACACCAACATATATTTTTTTCTTTGTTTTTCTTCATATTACACAATTATGAATGCAACAACACACACCATTCAAAATGTTAATTAGTTTGATTTACCACCAGCGGACATCCTTAATTTAGCATACAACAGTGACACCTGTGAATACCGACACCTGGGTAAACCAACCGACCAACCAACCAACCTCTAAATACATTTACTGACATTATCTTGGGTCCCAATACTAAGTTAAAATTAAGGTATTTTGAACCTTGATAAACTAGAACCCTGTGAAAACGGACCGTATATTCTGGTTCCAAGCATGGTCGGTTTATACAGGTTCACTGACTGTAGTTTCATAATTCTGAACAATGGGAAAGTTGTTTCATCACTTCTCAGGCAGTCTGGCCCTATCATAGATAACATGATACAGCTATTTGCCACTCCAAATATGGAGAGTTCAGCTGTTTTCACCATCTCAAAACTTCAATATCGAGGAAAGTATTCTTGAGCTACATTGTACATGTAAACAGGCCGAGTGAGAAAATTTAAATCAACACACTACTGAGTATATTAGAAATTACTGGAAGCTGATTAGAGGTTACTATTGACTACAATCACTAATCAACCAGCTTTGTAGGATAGAACTGGATGTTATAATATGGTGTGGGTCGTAACAGAGCTTACAGGGTTCAAACATCTGCTGGGAACACCTGGAATTTGAATACAGAGTTCAAACATCTGCTGGGACCACCTGGAATTTGAATTCCATCCTGTGAAATGCTTAAAGGTTAAATGAAAATGTTTTCATATTTTCAGTTTTTTCAGCTCATCTGGGCCGAAGGCCCGATGGGCTTATGTCATGGCCTGATTTTCCGTCGTGCGTCGTCCGTAAACGTCTTCTTCTCTGAAACCGCTTGGCCGATTAAGCTGAAACTTGGCATGCATGTTCCCCCCAATGAGTACACCAGAATTTGTTCATGCGGTGTCGATTCGATTTTAAATATGGCTGCCATGGTGGCCATCTTGAATTTGCCAGGGAAATCTTGTCATCATTATTTTTCGGTAACTACTTCATGGATCTTTCTCAAATTTGGTACACTTTGGGTCTAGTTGTACAACATGTGTACTTTAGTCCAATTTGATTATCCAATATGGCCACCAGGCGGCCATCTTGGATTTCCCCATGAAACTTTGTTTTCACAATTTCTCAAGAACTACTGCATACATGTAGATCTTTCTCAAATTTGGTACACAGGTTCCCCTTGGGGTGTAGTTGTGCAAGATACCTTTTGTGATCTGATTCAAAAATCCGATATCTGCAATATGAAGAACTACATGTATGTAGAGCTAAACATTCGGTCATGCTCTACCAGAAACAAAATTGCTCAATTGCTCATTAAAGGGAAAGATGTCACAAGCCAAAATTGAGGTCAATGATCCCCAGATCCCCAAACCTGGATTCTTTCAGAAATCATATTTTTTTATGTCAGTTCATACAAAAGGCAGAGGCATGCCATGTATCAAAATTGAAGTCATGGTCAGAGATCAAGGTTCACCCCTGAATCAGGAAATCAGTTTTTGGGGTGGGCATGGTGGGGGGAGAATTATGACTAAAATCTAGGTTTCCGTACAAAATTTTTGTCAAATAAAAACGTGTTCACCCGCTCCATTCTCTCAGAAAAAGTTCTTGAGAAACATTGAATTATTTTTTTATGGCCACACTATTCTACTTTTGCAGCTTGTGCGGATGGCCGATATGGTACAGATTGTTCAAAAAGTTGTGGAAATTGTTGGATGGGCAGAACCTGTTCTACAGACAGGGGATTCTGCCCTAACACCACAGCCTCGCCAGTTTGCTTAGCTGGATATCATAAGCCCCGCTGTTTGGAAGGTAACATACATCAGACATTTCAGAATGTTCTTGACAAAACCTGAAATATTCAGGAAAACCAAAGAAAGGGACATTTACCCCAAGCTGTTTTTTTTGTGTGTATGTGATTGTATGTACAATTGTTTCAAGGCATTTTCACTACGACCGCTCTGCCACTGATAGGATGTATGGTTGTCAGTAAACGTGAACTGCAAAGGTTTATCGATTTGCAATCTTTTCTTCTTAAATGTTACAATGAAATTTGATGAATTATTTTTAATTTTAGAAACATATTGTTCTCTAAATTTGCAAAAATATATCTTGGCCTGGAGAGGTGTCTTTTTTGAAATTACATTCTGAAATATTGACCTTGAAAGAATTGCAATTGTCAATTGTGTTACAATTTAGATCAATCATATTTCCATCTGTACAGAACTGACTATCACAATTTTTTCGAGGCTGATTTTCATATGTAAACTTGAAGAAAGATCTGATTTATCAGGTAATACACTCTATAAAACTGTTCAGGGTTTTCATAAACCTTAGTTCACCTTTTAAGAAGATAAATTAACATCCTTGGCGATGCCTTACATGTATGTGTTTGCCAATTTCTTCCTTCTGTCGGATAACTCTAGAATCAGTCAGACTTTTGACTTCAAATTTGTTGGGCATTTTGCTAATATCAAGGGGAAGACACTTATTGTTTTTGAGGTCTCTCTGAAACTGGGAAGCGGTTCATTCCTGATATTTCCCTTATTTGCAGATTTTCCTCTTTCCTATTTTAAATTGGGTATGTTGGGGTACCGATTTCCATGTTCTCATATGCATAGATAGTGGATCAGTGATTGGTTCTGTCCTGAAGGTAGACCAGTTGAATAAGAGTTGCCACATTACAGAAGTTTCCTGGTCAGTGAGGAAGAGTTTGTGGACAACCAGCCTGGCAGGATTCAGGTTAAAATAACTTAGCATTTTATATCCGATCAGTTTTAGGATGACACTTTCTTGGTGAAACAAAAACATTTCTGCTGAATGGACCAATCTCTTGTGAGAATTTAACCTGCACCCTCAGGGTTTCGTACCAAATCACCAGCAGTAAATGCAAGCACTCTAAACCATGTGAAAGCTGACATGGCTGAGGTGGAGCACTTCCATTTACTGCTAGTGATTTTGTGCCAATGATGGTGCGAGTTCAAGTCTTGCACAGGACTGGCCCATCTAGCACAAATAGTGTCACCCTAAATTGGATATAAAATGTCACCTTCTTTCTAAATGGCATTAGTATAATATATGTAAGTATTTGATATTCTCTTGGTAGAATGTAAAGATGGGAGCTGGGGTACAGACTGTAAGAATGACTGTGGTCACTGCAAAGATGGGGCAATATGCAGAAAGACTGATGGCACTTGTCCTTCAGAACTCTGTGTTGAAGGCTGGCAGGGGCAGAACTGTGACATTCCAATTACTACAGGTAGGTACTTAATCTCCTCAGTGGATTCTTCACAGGATTTCCATACCAGCACTCCGGGTCATTTGATCATGGTTAAATTCAAAATGGCAGCCATGTGGGGTACCGGAAAAGTGATATTTTCTTCTTCAAAGTTTTTGCTTTTCTGCATGGCAAAGTGGGTAAAACCTATTTTATTTTGTATTGGATTATTAATGACTAATCTAACGTACTCCCTTTTGGAAAACTGACCAAAAAAATCTTCCAAAATGGCTATCTTGGGTTTCTTTTACATTTTCTAGTAGAACTTGATCCAAAGTTATAGTGTGATATGTTTCAACACTCTGGCGTTAGACATGTTAGAGATAGTGAAAATGTATAGGGGGAGGGGGGGTCTTATCAGTGGGATTTTGATGCCGGTACAAATAAAAGCGACTTAATTATTTGAAGCGATTAGTGAACTAAATTTTGTAATCACTTGATGCATCATATTAAAAACAACAACAATACAGTTAGTTAGCCATGAATCTATTCATTATATTCCAGAAAATAAATTATTTATTAGTTTTATTCATTGATAAAGGGAGAAAGCTAAAATCAATAGGATTTGGTTTGCAGTTTGTGAAAACATAGTCCTCCAGTTTCTCATGTTTTCACACAAATGTATCACTCAGTTGATGTCATACATGTATTCGTCGGGTAGCTGAGCACTGTCACAGAAAGACTAATTTGTGCACTTTAGCACCGCCATTTGATGGAAACAGTTGCTGCTAACTGGAAATGCTAGTTGGCAGCAGTCGCTGAACTTTGGGAGCACAGACATGACAGACTGCATTTGGAGAATTTCCTCCTGCATTGAAGACTTGATTTGATTGGTTGATTGCCAGAGGTCGCCAAACATGACCCCTATAGGCGTTACTTCTGACCTACTAGTAGAGCAGCATGATAGGTCTTAGTTTAATCAGACTGGATTGAATTTTGTCCAGAAAATAGAGGGTGAAGGAATTATTCTAGCCTCGACCGTACTTAACATTCTCTTGTAGACTTTGATCTTTTACCCAATATTCACATGATTGAGTGAATTCACTATCAAATTATCTGTATGACCATAGATATTTATCAGACTATCCCCCTTTGGCTGAATATAATACATTTCTGGTTTCACAGGCACCACTGAATCATTTTTTAGTGCTATGACCATGGTGACAACCCGTTTATTTTGCCCACTTCAACATGTTCAAGAAAAAAAAAAGCAGTTTTCTTAACATTTTTTTTTAGTTCTTACACGTTTCTCTCTCAAAGTTTTCTCAAAATAATGGATTTCTCAGACATTGGGTCAGTGTCTTGTTTTATTTTTCATGGGAATAGTATTGTTGAACGCTGCGTGACGTGAGAAAATTGAGATTAGAATTCACTGAGTATTCAAGTTAGCGAGATTATGGCAGGACCGTCACACGCTTTCATCATCGATGACGGAACGCAGTAGCCCACAAGTCTCTTTCAAGACATTATCTAGAATATGGGTCGTTATTGTACAAACTTGCACTTGGGATAATCGAGCAATATTCTTTGGTCCTGTCAGATTTATTTATTTTTATCAGTTTTATTTTGTTAAAGACTCATCAATTTAATCTCTCCACACGACTGATTTATTTCTGACCGCGTCAACGAAATTACAGGTGGGATTGCTGATTTGGCAGAGATTTCTCCTTTTTACCCCTCAGCCCATAGGGCTGTAGGGTCTTGTCGTTGCCATGTACGTACGTCCGTCCGTCCGTCCGTCAACATTTTCTTGTCCGCTGAATATCTGCAGATCTATGAAGGCGGGCCTGACCAAACTTTGGTGAGAGCTTCCTAAATGTTGACTGAAGAAATGATTAGATTTTCAGATGGCTATGATGATTTCGTGATTTTTAATTATTTTTTTTATTATTTATTGATGGCTCAGCTTTTGCAATGTTATCTATGCCCATCAACATGTTCTTGTCCGCTGAATATCTGCAGATCTATCAAGTCGGCCTGACCAAACTTTGGTGAGAGCTTCCTGAATGTTGACTGATGAAGTGATTAGATTTTCAGATGGCTATGATGATTTCATGAATTTTAATTATTTCTTTTATTTTGTTTATTGATGGCTTGGCTTTTTGCACTGTTATCTATGCCCATTGGGAACCCTTGGTTGCATGTTTCATTTTGACTTTTGAAGGTTCCCTGATACAAGAAAGCCTGGGCCATTCAAGATTACCATTAGATGGAACTACCCAATTCCCATATATTCTGAGAGCTTACATGATGCTACACTTGTTCAACCTATGCACTACCCTTGGGGGATTTCTCCACCCCTGGGGCACTAAATGTTAAAGTTTTGGACTTTTTCCTATTCACAGCTTCTCAGCCTGCAGTGTACATTGCTTTTTCACACACATGCTGAATCACCTAATTTTTTTCTCCTTTTATAGTAATAACTAACAGGTTGGTGACATTATTTTATTTCCCAAGTACAAGAGAAAATAACCGGCGAGGGGGTCCCCGCAGTATCGAACCCCTGTTAGGTTTGAATTTCATGTCGCTTTAAATGAAGGACAACATTTTTCTTCAATTTTGCTGCATCGATTTATCAGAAAGCTTTTGCACAAACCATATTTTATTTCAGAAGTATAATATGAAATAACTGGCAGGGGAATCCCTGCAGTATCGAACCCCTGTTAGTGTGAATTTCGCGTCGCCTTAAATGAAGGACAACATTTTTCTTCAATTTTGCTATTAAATCATTCTACTCCACATCATATGATTTATCTTAAAGCTTTTGCACAAAACATATTTATTTCAGAAGTGTAGTTTGAATTTCGTGTCACCTTAAATGAAGGACAACATTTTTCTTCAATTTTGCTGTTAAATCATTCTATTTTACATCATATGATTTATCCTAAAACTTTTGCATGAACCATATTTGTGTCCACACATTTAACTGGTACAACATAATGCTTCAATTTTTGTCACCAAACATGTTACTGTACCTTGGAAATTATTTAAAACGAGTGATTAGGAGAGTGTCAATCAGTGTGTTTCTATGCCATTAAACTTATCACACTTGTGCAATGCATAAATTGCCACTGATAAAGCTACACTTTCTTGCATGCTGTAATCCCAGCACACCACTCACATGAAAACGAAGTCTATTATATCTATCACTTTCATTTTTTGTTTCATTTGAGTTTTGGGTGCCCATACATTTTTCGGAATGCAGCCCTGATCCTACTTGACTAAAAAAAAAAAAGGGTGAGGGGTCCACGCACCTTTTAGGTGCTTGCCTGCAATTCATGTTGCTTTTAACATGTCTCATACGCATTTCTCTGTCGTTTATGAATTATACTCTCATTTATGTTATTGTTTCGTCTCGTTTATAAAGACAAGTGTTTTCTGAGCTATGCTGTACTGCATCAGTGACCAAAAAAAAGATGAAAATATTCTGTCTTTGCAAAAGAGAGAAAAAGAAAATAATAGTGATAATAAAAAGCTAAAAACAAGCCTTCGTCTCTTGTCATTTTATTAAATCGGTGAAGCTGAGTGATTACTTTTATTCAGCCTCAGCATGTTGCATCAGTTGTCTCCCTTCCCTTTTCCAGGTTGTCGCGATGGGAGGTTTGGCCCTGGGTGCCGTGATGAGTGTGGTCACTGCTATGGGGATACGCTGTGTAATAAGAGCTCAGGAGAATGTCCCACCAGCTCCCCCTTCTGTCAGCCAGGTTGGACTGGTCCAAAATGCCTCCTAGGTAATATATTTATTATCTGTAAGCACAGTTGAGAAGACCTGGAAGAATAGATAGAGCTTGAGTATGTAGGGCATTTTCAACCTGTTTTGTGTTTCCCCTACTGTTAGACCAATATTAGCAGTTGTAATTCAAAAAGTTGGCCTATTTTTCCATGTTAATTACAGGAAGACGCAGATATAACCCTGTCAAGTGTTTATGATCGCTCCCAAAGCATGATAAGAAAACATTTTGACCTTTGCCCACCATCTCGGCCGAGTTAATTTCTATTCAATTTTGTCCAATGTTTTAGTATCGTGTTTGACCTAAGTGCTTAATGTTCGACTTCTTGAAATCAATCTGCTCTCTCATACTTGTGTACACACAGTCAGGTAAATATTATGAGGCGCCGTTTGTGACAATATTGTCAACGACAAATATATAGAGTTAAAACCAAAATATAAAGTCGCCGTTTGTGACAATATTGTCAACGACAAATATATAGAGTTAAAACCAAAATATAAAGTCGCCGTTTGTGACAATATTGTCAAACACAAATATATAGTTAAAACCTTTGTAAATATATATAAAACGATATAAATAGGGCCTATATATAAAGTTATTTTTTTTAAATTTTTATAAATATTTTTTGAACATAAATAACGATAGAAAGTTAAGACGTTAAATTTAACGTAAATATAAAGTACACGAACTAAAATATGGTGTACATGTAAACCGGATATGCCCAAAGGAAGCTGCGCAATCGATGTGCGCGCGAGTAATACTGGTTAATCAAAACTGCAACTGGGTTCTGAAGCGTAACTATGACAGCGGTGAAAGCCACTCGCATGTCACAGATGTGTCGAATCAAACAATAAGATCACGTACCTGAACATATATCAGTTCACTGCCATAGTGATTTAGTAAAGGCCTATTCCAATTTTCAACAATTACTGTTATCATTTACAATCGTACTTCAGAGTTATCACATCAATTAGATATAAATACATCTACTTATAAATCATCATAAGGTATCCTAGCCTGCAGCCAATATCACGGCCTGCCCCTTTGATGTTCAATCTGCGATTCCGTCGGCCAAGTCGCTGGTTGCTATTTCCCGCATAGAAACATTAACAGAAGTTGAAATGAAATGAAAATAACGATATATTAATTATGCGCAACACAAATATTAGGCAATTTGAAATCATACTGAATATGAGCATATTTCATTGACTAGAATATGACCATTCATAGACTAGTTACAGGATTTGGAATTATATTGTCGTTTTGTATCATTTATCGTTTTTCGATAATTTCCGCATTTCCAAACAAGACAAAAATTAGCAGGGAATTTGGTATAAGTACAGCGAATGTGGAAACTAAAGGCTCATGAGGAACCGGTTGCACAATGCTTGTATCATCAAACGTACCGTTCTCAAATTATGAAAGAACAATGGCACCTACTGTGGGAACCACCAGTGTGGATTGTACTGTTGCGTTCACCGTTCCTCGTTTTCATTAACGAGATCATTTATTATAGCATGATACGCTTACTTGATCTCAAACTTTTTAGGTTTTAAGTTAGTATAACGTAATTTGAATAAAATGAACTGTTGATATTAGTAAGCGGTAATTACTGGGTTCAATCCCTGGCCGGGTCATACCAAAGACTTGAAAAATGGAACTTGTTGCTTCCTCGCTCACGCTCAGTATTGAGAGGATAGAACAAGGACTGGTTCGCTCGGTGTCAGTATAACGTGACTGAGTGGGGTGTCATGTCTGCCTACGGCATGATATTTCAGTGGGACAGCAGTATAAAATGTCAACATTAGATCTGCTCTGTTACAAGTAGGTATACCCCCGCCCCTTCCACTCCCCTCCCTTCCCTTCCCCGTCGTGATATAGCTGAACAAATGTTGAAAGCGACGTTAAACCCTATTCACTCACTCGTCACCGTATATAATAGGGTTAACACCGATGCCCATCAAGAACCCATCGGGCCAGAAGTGCTCTTCAATACACGCGTATTGAAGATCAATTAGCGATTAGCACGCAGGGGTAAAACGGCTTCGACTGATTCCTCAGTTACTAGTAACAGCTTCGAGGCAGCGCAAAAGTGAAAAAAGGCCAATGTAGTGTTCCTCATGAGCCATTAGTTTCCACATTCGCTGTACTTATACCAAATTCCCTGCTAATTTTTGTCGTTTGGAAATGCGGAAATTATCGAAAAACGATAAATGATACAAAACGACAATATAATTCCAAATCCTATAACTAGGCTATGAATGGTCATATTCTAGTCAATGAAATATGCTCATATTCAGTATGATTTCAAATTGCCTAATATTTGTGTTGCGCATAATTAATATATCGTTATTTTCATTTTATTTCAACTTCTGTTGATGTTTCTATGCGGCAAATAGTAACCAGCGACTTGGCCGACGGAATCGCAGATTGAACATCAAAGGGGCAGGCCGTGATATTGGCTGCAGGCTAGGATACCTTATGGTGATTTATAAGTAGATGTATTTATATCTAATTGATGTGATAACTCTGAAGTACGATTGTAAATGATAACAGTAATTGTTGAAATTGGAATAGGCCTTTACTAAATCATTATGGCAGTGAAGTGAAATATGTTCAGGTTCGTGATCATATTGTTTGATTCGCCACATCTGTGACATGCGAGTGGCTTTCACCGCTGTCATAGTTTCGCATCACAATCCAGTTGCAGTTTTTGATTAACCAGTATTGCTGGAGCCAACATCGTTTGCGCAGCTTCCTTTGGGCATATACGGTTTAC